>JAQFXV010001040.1:0-15891 GCA_034694065.1 Camisia spinifer
TATTTGAATCTTTTTTCCCTCTACTTTTCATTTTAATTAATGAACAGAACAGCACGTCTTTGTCTTCAATTCATGAATAATATATTTAAAAATTAATTATTTCAGTCAATTATTCGCGCTATAAATGTTAATAATGAGGTACATAAATAGAAACAATATTTCATAATTTTTCCTAAAAAATAATATTATGAAATATGAAAATGAGAAAAAAGTGATTTTTTCAAAGCTATGCAAATATAAATCCTGAGAAATAACACTTCGAAAGTATCCTATTATCCAAAGCTATAAACGTTTTCAAAGTAGAAAAAAAGAAATTTAAAACTTCGAAGTAATGTATACTTTAAAAGACATTATAAATCACATAAATTACAGAACACATATTCAACTAAATGATCATTAACTTTACATAAGTATAAGACATACCCTTTAAGAGCAAATTCTCTAAACTGTTCTTCTTTTTGAAATACTTTCTGAAGAATAACTCTTTCTTCGTCTGTGAGATGTGCTGTCAACTGATCCGTTGATAATGAAGATCCTGTTAGGGATTGATTGGTGAGAGAAGCCATCATTCGGCTTGAATGAGATGCCATTTTCTGTCTAAGTTTGTTAATAAGTGGCCCTCTATTTGGGGAAGAGTTGTAATTGAGTGATAGATTACCAGATGATGATGAGCTCATAGACATTGCGGCCGGTGATGGACTCGATATTTGGCTTAAAGATGGTGTCGATACTGGAGAATATGTCATCATGTGTTCTGATGGACCGCTTTTATTTACAATCTTTATAGAAAAATATATACAAATTTAATTTATTTTCGATTTTCAGCTCAAATTTCATGTTTGTTTTAGTACAGACATAAAATGTCATTTTAGGATAATTTCAATATTTGTCACTTTGAAATCAATCTGTTTTAATAAAATTCAAATATTAATATTGTTTTTTAAAGTATTTTTTCAAAATCTTTATTTTTTGAATAAATTTGAAGAAAATTATTAACATAAAAATTTTTGAATTTCAATTGAGTGAAATTTCTGTTGATCAAAATTGATGGAGATTTTAGTTTTTAAAAAATTCTTGTGAAATAGAATCAGAAAATATGTAAGAGAAATGTTTTTTATATTCAGTTGAGTGGAAAGTAATCCTATAATAAACAACTTAGATTTTGTCAAATATTTTGCTCAGCAAATATATTATTCATGTAAAGATTCTCATAACATGAGAAACTTTTTACATCCACATTATAGTGGATGAAAAAAGTGATTGACTCTGATCTTCAGTTTTGAACAATGAGTTCGATTCTTACAGGCTTAATCTGTAGCTTTATTTTGAAATTACGAAAGTTTGAGGGTTCACAGACTAAACTACTTCTATATTGTGTTTGTATAGAAGTCTGAAACATTTTCATTATTTGCTGAACTTTGGCTGCGATTGAATTTCCAGCGATTCAAATAATAGGGTCGCTGAACCTCCGCTTTGTTCATTTCCTTTTGCTCAATACTTTATGAGCCGAGTTTTGATTAAATGTTTGTTCAACTGAGTAATTTCCACTCAATTCTCAGAAAAGTTAACGATTGTTGAAGTTAACTTTGAGTTAGTTTTTGTTTAATTATATGCCTAATAATGAATAGCATTCTAATTATTATCAGTTTTCTAGAGCAGTGGGACTAAAGTAGTGACCAGACATGGTTAAGGAGGAGATGTAGGTGGGGTAAACACCCCTGAAAAGTTTAAAATCCAGACCCTTATCTAGGACTTTGGGATTTTCAAAAATACAGTGCTTTTTCAAGTTTTTAACAAATTCATATGAAAAGCTGCATTTTAGATAGAATATGAACAGAAATGAGCATTTAATTTGAATAACGGCATTTTTATTCAATATAGGCATTTTTAGAAGGATTGAGCATTTTAAATAATCAATTAGTCATATTTTATATATAGAATAATTTTTAAATGTTAAAAATTACTGTTAAATTTTGTTGATCAAAATATTTTTTCAACATTTTTAGAGGGAGAGAAAATGCTGTGTTCATTTCCTCAAAATGAAAAATAATTCCAACAGATAATCTAACTTAGAAAGTAACTTTTTCATCAAAATATTTATTTTAGAGGAACTTTAATTCTATGAAAATGCATTTATTCTATTTAAAATGTACATTAGGAATAACTTAATACAATTGCTCACTAATTCTATTAATTGCTGATATCTGAGCAAAGATGCCTGCATTTCATCTAAAATGTCGCTTTATCAGTGATGATGCCACTTCAGTGATCGCCAACTTGTATAAGTGATCTATGAAATTACATCCTATTTAACTCTTTATATAAAACCTCTATGCTTAAAATAAAGTGACTGGACTGAAGTATTATAATTTTTCCATATTTGTAAGGCTAAAGTTTTTAACTCTTAATTTTAAATTTCTTAGAAACAGCTTCACTCACAACACTTTATAAATTATCTATTCGCCTTTGATCATAAAAAACTCTATTTTTGTTCATCATTGTTGATATTTCGATAATAATTCCAATATAGCCTTCGATATGATAATAAAGCATTATTTTAAAACTTGGTTCAAAACTTAGATAAGATTCAATCTTCGGAAATTTCAATTTGAATATTAAATTAAAGGTTTCAAATTTCTATTTTAAGAGAGTATGCATTTTTCAACTTTGCCATTTCATCTTTATTTTCAAGGGTGATTTTATATCATTCATAATTATGATTTCTCCGTACATGAAACTAAACTATTTCCAGATTTCTATAAATGTCATTCTTTGCGAGAGAATTTAATGAAAAATTCCTATTATTTAATACTTTTATCAATGAATTTTCTATATGAAGACAAGATATTTTTGAAAAACATGAGATAGTTATGCGTATATTAAATTTTGACGTCAAATAATGTGGAAAATATTTTTCTTAACTTTGTTCAATGCTTAAAATATTGGAATATGTTTACGACATGAGTCTATTTTGATCAAAAATAATTAATTTTTCAGAATAAACATGCATAGAAAATACAAATAAGTCAGTTTAGAAGTATCTCAAAAGGAGGAAAAATAAGAAGTTTATACATTATATAACTCATGATAACTCTTGCATAACATTCAAAATAATAGCGGTGTTTTTATTAAGAAATAGAATATGAATATCATTCTGAGAAACATGATATTTGTTTGTTCAAAATGAAGAAATATATAGAAATTGGAGTTAAGATAGAATTACTTATTATTATTTAGAAAACTATTTGCAGTCCTATATTTATCTAATATAATAGTTTTTGATCAATTCAAAAAACTAGACATTCATAAAGAAGTAGGTCAAAGCCGTAATGCTTTACTGAATATTATATAAATTTCAATGTTGGAGTATTTCTATTCAAATATTTAACTATAAACAAATATATATTTATTTCAAAATCACAAAAATATTGAATTTCTCATAATAAAGTTTTTTATTCATTCAAAATTTGTATCGGATTTTCAAAAATTAAGGACAATAGAATATTTTTCACAGAATATTCTGTGATATTATTCTAGTTTTAATTTATTCAGATTATTATCTTATTCTGCAAACAACTCAATTAGTTAAGGATTTGAGTTATAATTCAACTAATTTTTGTATCAAATAAATCGAGAATTCCAAATATTTTTGACCAATTCTGAAGAATTTTTAATAAGCAAATGATATCATAAGATCAATGATAAGACAAAAGCTTCTTTTCCATAGATAAGCAAGTTCAAATAAAGGGGGTGTTACACCCCTGATTACGCACAGTAGCTGGCGATATTCCAAGTTTTCAAAACTCTTCGTTTTAAAGCAAATTTTTTTGAAATTTTGTTTTAAATTTTTTTAAATATTTATTTTCAATTTTAGAAAAGGGAGTGGATTCGATTTCTTAACTTTAAACTCTTAACTTACATAGTCGAAGAATTACAATAAAGTATAATATTTTTATCTTAACATATTTTATTATCTCGAAAACTTTTAGAAATTTTTTATTTTTCTTGAATTTTTTAAAAATTGAACTGAAAACAGAAGACATTTTCACTCGCCTGCCTTCGAAGCCTAAAGACAGGCCCTTCTAAGATTTTCGGAAAATGTCTTCGGTTTTCAGTTTAATTTTTAAAAAATTCAAGAAGAATAAAAAAAGTTCTAAGAGTTTTCGAGACAATAAAAGATATTAAGATCAAAATATATATATTATTATTGCTCTATCTTATGATTCTTCAACTTCTCAATATATAAGTTAAGTTAAGAGTTTACTTACAGTCCTACTACCCTCACCATCCCCTTGCTTATCTATATTCTTTTCCCATATGAATTGAGTTTTATTTATTTTTACCCGAGTTTCGTTGCACTGATTTGATAAGAAATATGTTTTTACTGAATCTGAGCTTTTATTTTTATTCTAACCTTGCTTTGGGATTAATATTGAAAGATCCTTCTTATTTTCATTTAGTTAATTGGATAAGTTTTGAATTATTGAATTATGTTTCAGGTTTTATTAGTGTTGGTTTTAATAACTTAATAAATATTTCAGGAAAAATTATTTTTCAGAGCAATTTAAAAAATTAAATTAACAAAATTGAGTTCGTTTGCAACATTCCGTTCGTAGACATTAAAAGTTATTTCAAATCAAATAAGAAATTAATGGAAAGCATAGTGAAAGACGCGTCAAATACAGAAGACTTCATTTGAATGAAAGCTTATTCCGTTCTCAGTTTGTATTCTAGAAGAATATTTCATAATAAGAGTTATGACATTCAATTTGTTCTCTGAATTTTCATATCATTAGATAATAATGAAGTAATAAATTTGAGGAAAATATGAAATCCATTCTTTATCCTTTATTTTATTTGATAATATATTTTAGAGATTCTCATCAATGAATGATTTTATGCTTAATGAGTTTGTACTAAAGAATAATCATTTGAATAAATTTTTTCCGCATTATTCATGTTATTATTAGTTATAAACTTAATGATGATTTTTCAAAAATGATTAAGACTTTTAGGGAAAAAATCTGGTAAAGAATAGAAATATGAATATTTAATGAAAAATCTAGACATGAATAAATATATCTTTTATGAAAATCGGGGAATACATGTATTTTTACAAAATAACATTTGGATACTTTGTAAATGCAATAAAACACGAAAAATTTCATATGCATTAAAGCTCTCAAAGTTTTTTGAATTTTACAGAAAAACTTCATTATGAATAATTCATAGCACAACGAAACATAAATCATTGCTTTTATAAACTAAATCCAAGATGCTATTCAAATTTTGATTAAACTTCAATCCCTGTTCATAAATAAAATTAGAACGAAAAATATAGAATTTTTCAAAAAATCAGAAAAAAATTCTTAATTAAATTTTGCTAATTTTCATGTATTTTTGCTTAACTTATACAACATTAATATTCAGATTGAAATTAATTTATTTCAGGATTGATTGAATGGCATGAAGAGAGAACTAATTAAAAGAAAAATTCAATAACAATTCTTGTAGTTAAAATTTTATTATAATGTTTTTCCTACTGAAAAAAACTGTCTCATGATTATATTAATTTTCTATAAAATATTTAGCAATTAATTTGAATTGTGTTTCACTTACTAACTATTAAAAGGATAGAAAAGTTATTCTTTCTTAAAATTAAAATAAAAAGACTCAAGTCGTAAATACTTTACAACAATTCAAATGCTACTCAAATTCACTACTCTTCATCATTATTATACCAAGTATTTTGGTATGTCTTTTGAGATTAATACACATTACAATGAAATAACTGTTACTAGTATTTCGATCAGCTTAATAGAGATTCAACTTTTTCTCTTCTGCTTCAATTATATTCATTTGATTATCTAAACGAATTCATAGTGAATTGTCATTCATGTAGATATTTTCATCTTACTTGAAATATTTACAAATTTTTTGAATAGTATATGATAATTACTCTAAAAATATTCGATATACTGTTCAAAAAATGAATATTTTAAGTAAGATGAAAATATCTGCATGAATGACCATTCAATATGTGTTGTTTGAGATAATCAAATGAATATAATTCAAACAAACGAGAAAAATTTTAATCTCTATTAAGCTGATCGAAATAGTAGTTATTTCATTTTCATGTAAATTAATCTCAAAAGACATACCAAAATACTAAGAATAATACTGATAATGATAGTGAATTTGAGTAGCATTTGAATTGGTGTAAAGTATTTGAGACTCGAATCATTTTATTTTACTTTTAAGAAAGAATAACAAATTTTCTATCCTTCTCAATCTGAAGTGCGAACAATAGGAAAAAATACAGCACTTTATAAAAGAATAAGTAGTTCTACAGCTGAAAATTGGACTCAACAAGAAGTGGTAACAATTAGATAAGTGCTATTGCAGTTGTGGCTTATAGTATGAAAGCGAGAGTGAAAAGAAATAAGAATTTTTTTCTTAGTTTTTATTGGATTTACTCTTTATATAAGAGGAATATATATTTCTGTAATTAAATGTTGGACACACTTTGGAACAGGAAATGATTGTGTTTGATTTTGATACTATAAACATACTTGGGATCGAGAATTTGGGCCCATTCGAAAACTGAAGTTTGCTTTGAAAAAATTTTACCTAACATTAATAACATATAAAAATGTTAGAGTTTTCATTTGGAACGAAATTTGGAAAAAGTTCATCTTCAATAAACAATTTTAAAAAAATTCATAAATGCTTTATCTGTATCTTGAAATTTTTTTCATCAAACGTAAATAAAATATTTCAACTCTGTATTCATTTCAATGATGAAAAATAATTTTGTAGTTTTTAATTGAGAAAATATCTAATTTTTTTTAACTAAATTTGCGAGCTATTAAACTGTGTTTTTCTCAACTTATTACCCAAAATACAGATAAAGCAATCGAGAAAAAATTTTAAGAATGTAAAGATGAACTTTTACTAAATTTCTATTCATTTGATGAATAAAATTGAATTAAATTAAATTTGATAATTGAATAGTGAAAAGTCATAATGAAATTGATTTTTACGCATTTCTAAGAATAACACAAAACTCAAATTCCAAATTTGAAAACTTTGAAAATTAAATTCAAAAGACTTCGATAAAAGATTAAAATAATTGAGAGTTAACTTTATTTGAATACAAGAACTAAAAAGTTTCGATCTTATGAACTTCGATTTTCGAACAAGAATTCAGGAAATTTGTTTTATATAATTATTTTCTTTTTTTGCTTACCTTTTTCATGAATGAGACAACACTATTAGGTATTGGTCCACGATTTTGTCGTGCTGTTGATTGTGAATCCATTTTTCATTTATTTTCCATATATTGATAATAATAAAACCGGTGTTTCTACAGAACGAATAAGTTATCAGAACTTCTAGTCATTGATGGATTTCTTTAGGTTTTATCAGTTCTGTTGAACATAAGTCAAAAATGCTATATTTGGCACATAATTTCTTTATAGAATCATTGATTTTCATGGTGTGAAATGTAATTATTTCAATGATAATAAATTTATGGATTTGATGAACACTTTTGCTGATTGTTTGTATAGATCTCCAGTAGGTTTACATCTGTTTAATAGGGAAAAAATGAGAGAAAACATTAGAAATAATTAGCTTTTCCTTTAGTCGTAATACTTTAGTGAATAAGTTTTTTATTGATGAAAAAATAATTTATTTGCTTATGAAACGAATAAATAATATGACAGTCGAGTTAGAATAGAAGGAAAGGTATTTCTGACACGTCAGACATTGCAGTTATTTTAATAATTGCAGGTATAAGAAAAAAAATCGATTTCTGTCAAAGGCATAATTGCTTCTTTAGGGCAGAAAAGTTTACAATTCAAAGGAAAAAATATGTTTATTTATGCAAAAATTTTGCCAAAAAGCGAATTTTTTCCCCTTTACAAAATTCTTATGTTATTTGCTTTTCATTTTTTATTTTGATTCAAACCTTACAAAACTTAGAAGTCTTGCAAAAAATTCATGTTCATTAAAGAATTCTGTTTCAAGAAATATCTTTTGCTACTCTCCTTATACATATTTATCATGTTTCATGAAATGTTTCCATTTTTCTTCGAATAATACATGATTAAAAACCTTTCTGATCATTATTCACATTTTATATATGGTATTATGATATATGTCTTTGAATAGAATATCATTTTCGTGCTTAGAATGCGAAGAATAAACTTTTTCAATGTTTTTTACGCAGGACATAAGATCTAAATGAATCTTTTCAATGAATATCTTATATTCATTGAATGAAAATGAAAAAAGTACGGGATAATTAGTAGTAATTAACATATTTATAATTAAATATTTTAATTTGAAAACTTAACTTTTTAATGAAAATAAGATTCTGCGGAAATTTTGAAACAATTTACTGAATATTTTTTCATGTCATTATCTGAAGTAGTTTTTTAATAGACTTTTTTCAATATTTTATAAATTTTTTTGATGATAAAATCCAAACAAAAGAATAATTCACTTTAATTTATTCAAGAGAGTTATAAAGACTGTCATTATATTTAATAGTGATATAAATCTCATTACTCAGAGTTTTGTAAACTTGTTAAGTTTATTATAACAACTCATAAAAATTGTAAATTACTTAAAGAAAACCACATATTAGATTTTCGCTACAATTAAGGAAATTATATACACAAAAGTTAGCGATAAAACTAAACATTGAATTCTCTTTAATAAGAAAGATAAATATAACTAAGATAAGTTTTGCGGGAAAATCTACTTCAGGATTGTTACGTCGATTGAGAAATTAAATTAGTTGTCTATCTTTGTGCAACCCATCAAAAGATGTTATTAGATTATTTTTCCATAATCTAATTCCTATTTCTTATAAAGCTAACTCTATAATTAATGGGGCACATAAGCTTATTTTGAAATGTCCATCTTTGATCGAATTTAACCAATTTCTACTTAATATATGATTGTATGGTGCGAATTTGACAAGGGATTAAGGTTCAAGCATTAATGGATAAGGTTCAAGCCTTTGAGTTGAGCATAAAAGATTTCAAAGGGAGTTCAAACTCATTTGTTTTTTGAGGCAATTTTATGCCTAAATAAGGAGATGTCTAATCGGACAGCAGAAGTGGACAGCAGTTTTGCTGTCCATATTTTTTGACACAAATTTCATTATATTTTCATGAGAGAAAAATTCTGATTACATTATTTCATGAAAATGGTTTCAAAAATAGATTTTTTATGAAAATTAAAAATTTGAACTTTGGGTTAATCAATAAAAATAGCCTAAATTTTTTTGATAACAAATTTTTAGATATATTTTTCAAGTTTTATGAAATATACATCAGTAGTTTAATTCACACACTAATGATCTCTACTGTCTGCTGTCCGAATAGACACCTCCCCCCAAATAAATATCTTAATTTTTTAAACATACAGCGAGTTAGTTATAATAAATATTGATATCAAACAAATTTTTATTACTCAAAACAATTGTAAGATATGAAAATAATGAATGAATTGGATAATATTTTAAAAATTTCCTTCAATTATTTTTTCAAGAAATTCAATTTGGTTTTTTCCCTTGTGATTTAATTTTGGAAACTTGAATTAGAAATTTTTGTTTTTTAAAAAGGAAAGATGAGCTACCTGTATATATCTGAGATTTTGGCAAATAAGTCACTAATGAAAATATTTTTATGCGTATTTTGAATAATGTGTTAACCAACATAAGAAAAAGAGTAGAAACCCATTAGTCATTAAACTTATTACTCACTCATATTTAACACATTATTCAGAATACATATAAAAATATTTTCATTAGTGACTTTTTTGCCAAAATCTCAGATATACAGAATATTTTGCTCATGCGTGCGCTGAACGGAGCATGAGAAAAATATCTATGCTGAATTAGTATCTAATTATACATTTTAAAATAAAATAGATCACTTTTGAATATTTCTTATAAAATAATTTAATTTAATTTCTCTCTTCAACTATAAGTTTTAATTTTGACGAAATCAAAAATTATTCAATTCCTTTATTCAAACGCTTGATATTACCAAATATTAAGCTCAAAAACATATCGAATCTTGTTTGAGTTTGAACATCATATCATAAGTTATAGTTCTGGATATAAATGTAATAAAATTTGGTTTTCCACTTATTTTTGAAGCCATTTTCAATGAGAAACGCCACCATATGTGGCACATATGTTACTTGAAATCATTCCCCTAAAATATAAGTCATTTTTAACAATATAATAACACTTTTAGTTTTTCCTTTTATTTCAATCTCACTTTATATCTCAATTCCAACACAATTTTTCCATTAATAGTTTCGAAATCCTGTTTGATTTATATGTAAATTTAATCAATTTGTTTTCTGTTAAGGGCTTATGGGTTAGCACTGCATACAAATCTATTTAGAACTATTGATAATGAGATAATCCATAAACGTTGTCGTATTACAAACTGTGTCAATATTAATTAACCCGGGATTTATATTGATGTGAAAGACTCTAGTTTCTCTAATTGAGGAAGTTGCATTTAGGTTCTTTACCTTTCAAGATCAGAATCTGTATATTTATTTCAATTAAAAAAGTGATTTGTTTTTCTATTTATAGATTTTAGTCGTTTGTCAAATCAACTAATTTAATTAACTTCTTGAAATTTCTGATTTATCTGCTTTGATACCATGACAATTTTATAGAATTCTTTAAACCCATTCTTCAAATCTATCGCAGAAGTCAGATTGTCAAGAATTACTAATTAGTTGAATGGTTTACACTAAATATGTGTCAATAAATAGGAATAAATAAGAATACAGAATTTTTAAAGACTTTTTTAAAGCAATTCTTTATCGATAGTTTTTCCAATTAATGTTAGAATATTGAAAAATTGTCTTTGAATAAGTTAATTTATAAGCGCAGTATTGATAAACTCACAAGTCAGTTCATTACTAAATGAGACTCCGAATGCAGACATGGCCAAGGAGGAGGTTTAAGTTGAGTGTACACTAGTGGAATAGTTGACAAAATTAGACACACCTAAGATTTTGAGTTACCAAAAATGCTGTGATTTGTCTACCTTTCGCTTTTACTAGAATATTTGAAATTTGATCCCACAACCTAAATTTTGAGAGTTTCTAAAATCTCACCCCTGGAAAGTTGAGCAAGGCCAAGTCTGCTCCAAATTACACCTTTAATTTTTCCGTAGATAAATCTCCTAAATAATATGCATTTTATGTGATTTTCAAAGATCGGATTTTTTTTCTCAACCATAGTCTACGCCGGCTTATAAAAATTATATTGTATAACTTTCTGAAACTCATTCAGATGATCCGCACTCCCCTTTGCACTCCCCACTCACCCTTTTTGAAAGTTCCGATCAGTTTTAATGACTTAGAGATAAAATCGTTATTTTTGAACGTTATAATTAATTTCACATAAATCCTAGTAAAAAAATTTTCAGGTAGCATTCGATTTCTCCTTTAGCAAATGACTGATTTTACGAAATAGCCCATATTTGTAACAAGTAATCAGCTAATGAACGGCAACTAAAAATTCATTAGAAGTTGAGCTCTATAACATATCGGTAGCTTATGGTGATAGAATAAACCTGATCCTTATATCAGTAGAATGCACTTGTCATATTAATAAAAATTACATAAATTAAATAACTTATATCAAATTTCAGAACTCTTTTTCAATTCCATTTCCAATCTCAAATGAGTAGGTATGGGTTTAAACCAATTATTAAAGAGTAAATATCAGGTCAATGCTCAGCATGATTAAAATCAAATCTGAAAACTTGCGTGCATTGAGTCAAACCTTGCATTAGAATTGAACTGAGATTATATTAATTTAATATTGTGTTTGGTTTTTCAATGGAAAACTTTTCTTTATTTAATAGGTTTATATTTCTGAAACTGATTAATCGACAAAATCCTATTTATTAAGAAAATAATTGAATCAGAAATTTAATGATAAAATAACTGAAAACGAATTCTTTTAGCAATCATTACAAAATAGTTGGGGTGAATAATTATTTCTTGTTCTTTATGGCCTACAATTCATTCTTGATAATAATCAATAAAATAAAGTACTTGTATATGTGAAAATATTTAAGCCTTAATTTCATTTAGTGTATAAATATTATGAAACGATTTATTGTAAGTAAACTGAAAGCTAACAAAACCGAAAAATTAACAATTATTTTATGCATAAATTGAGGTAAAAGATTATTTTAACTGTGAAAACACTGAACAGTTATAATTATTCAATTAAGTTTTGATAATTAATTTAAGGAAATGCTAATTATTGGGGGAACTAAAACACATATTTATCTACATTGAAAATTGTATAATAATTTCCCAAATAATATTCGCAATGAAATCATAACTCAAATCATTCAATGCATGAAAAATAGAAACTTGAATAATATGAACAAAAGTTAATTGTTTATAACCTATAAAATTTGCCAAGATCTGATGATCCAGTTGATGACGTAGGATGTCAAAGTTGTCAAATTTGTCAAAGTTCAAAAGATAATTTTTGAAGATTGAAATATAAATCTAAAACTAATTTCCAAAATACCCCAATTTTTTAAATCAAGCAAAACACAAAAAACTAAGCCAAAAAAGTTGAAAAAAACTTGTGAAATAAATATGCTTTTAGAAAATGGTATCTTTTTACCCATTATTTGAAAATAAGATACCTTTTTCGATTCAATATCTGACCTGCATATTGTGTAGTCTAAAGTCAAAATTTCAATGTTTCTCTGAATTAATGGTTAATCTAAAGTAAATATGAACTTATAAAACAAAATTTTCTAATTTCATCAAAAATCTAAATTATTATCGTTCAAATGAGTTTGACTACCCTTTAAATTTAGAGAATCCCTCTGGAAAATTAAGCTTGTAAAAGTCTTGTGCAATAACATGAAGGAAATGAAAGTTTTCAATCCAGTTTTATTTATAAATAAACTGTTATATCTGATATCCTGATAAGACCAACAGATTCCGAGAAATTATTTCTTCTATCACGCGATCAATTCTAAGATAAATTCTAAGCTTTCTAAAAAAACTTCACTTTGTTTCATAAAATTCCGAGAAAAAAGTTAGAATTAAAAAAAACTTCATGAAAATTTTCTAAGGCAAACAAAGTTATTAAGTAAACGAACAACAGATTTTTATTTATTTTATTTAAAAGGCTCAAATTCAATATATTCTCCGTAACAGGATTTCATACAATACTAGCAAAATTGATGCGCAATTATTATGCAAACTGAGTATTTTCATGTTAAAGTCAATGTTATTTGTAATCCCACGCAATCCTTATTTTAATGATAGAAAAAACATTACTTATGATCACTTTTGATGCAAAGAAGCATCACTTCTGAGATATCAAATTCACTGCATGATAAGCATATATAATTTGGGTTTCATTCTCAAAATGATTACCTTTTTTCATGTGAAACATTAATAATTTAGAAAATATGTTGAATGAAATAAAAATAGAAATAAGATAAACAAATGAAAGTAGTTTTCAGATATTGACAGAAATAATTTTCTATTTCTTATAAAACTACTGACAAAACTAGAAATATAGAGAATTTTTTTTGTTCATAAAGGGATTTATAGATAATTTTCTCAATATTATAGTCATATTATTTGTTTTATAGATTTACTGTATTGAGTCTTTTTCTAGCTTACAGTGTATTTAACATAACGAGATATTGTTTATTCATTGCACTTAACTCTCATATCATCACTTGAAATAATACTTGATATACATATCAATATTTGAAGACCTTATTCAGATTCATACGGATTATGAAAATATTTTATGAATGTTTTGATTGTTCTTATCTTTTATAAATCGAATGATCATAAACTGTCTTTTTTCGATCTGTCTTCAAGTAAAATCTCTTCAGACTTCAAAAATAATACTCTGGAAAGCTTTGAGATTCAAAAGATGAAAAAATTATGAATAAGCCTTTATAAGTTATTATATTTCGATTGCTCATGTGTTAGAAAATTCGCATTTTAGCCAATCAATCATTCGGCAAATCTTAAGATGACAATTATTGAGTTTGATATCAATACTTGAAATATTAGGATAAATAATTGGATAGGATTCATGTTTTGTTGATAAACATTTTTAGTGTTTGTTTATTTGACAAAATATTAAACCAAATAAATGGAAAATTTAATAAACACTCACTATTTAAGCAAATGTTTTAAGTTAAAGAGATTCAAATATTAAAACTATTGTTATTTTATTTATTCAATTATGTAATGAAATAAATCACTGGACAATTATTTACATCCTCTTTCGTTTTGAGATTATAATTTTGTTTTGATTATCAATTTTTCGATTCATTAAGCTTTCAAATGTCATCAAATTATGAATTAAATGAATTTATATTTGAATAAATATTTTGATTTTTATTTAATTAAATATTCCCTATAATCCTAATTTTGATGATAATGAAATTATTCTAAATAAGAAATAAAATAACATCCTAAAGGAAATTTTCACCATTTCTATTTGAATTCCTTTCTGCATTTTCTCAGTAAAAATAGTTTAAACATAATATAAATTCAAATAAGATTGACATACATTGTGTCAGCTGTAAAACTTGATAAGATAACTTCCAAAAATTTAAACAGCTTCAAATTTAAATATCTATTATTCTATTTCCATTTTCCTGATAACAAACATTTCCATCAGTAATGAAATATCCGAAACATCAAAAATGTGAAAGAAATAAATTTCTCCATAAGAAGAAAATTTTATACCTATTTTTCAAGAATGAAAAATTGTCAAAACTTGACATTGAATGCGATTTTGAATAGATAAAAATGGAGACAGACATATAGAAATTACTAGTCTCTAAACTAGATTATCTCCTATAAATGAATAAAATTAAAGATTTTCTGCATGGTGAAAGATATTTGATTTGTTTCAATATTCATGCATAGCGTAAAACAATCTGATGCATAAATAACTGGATATATTCGTATAATAGGTTCATCCTTTTATTTGTGAAATAGTTATCGATCGTGGAAACCAATTATTGATTTGCTATACGGTATAATAAATTCGGTGAATCAATTTTCATAAATATTGACACAAAAAAATGAAAATAATAAATATCTATTTCGTTTTTGGTACTTAAACTAGTGTTGAAAAACTTCAAGAAACTACTATTTAATCAAAAATTCTTATTTCAAATATATTTATATTCGAATATATCACTTATATCAACACAATTCTTATCAAATAATTTTTAAGCTATTGATATGGTTTAGTTAGAAAAATATTCAATAAAAATTAATTATAATTGCCTCCAATTTTACTGAAAATTATATCAAATATTCAACATTACATACAATGATATATTCATAAAAATGATTATTTCCCAATATTTAGAAAGATAATTTTTTATATTTATTTAATTCTCAACAGATTTCTAAAATCTAATTTAAAATTTTTAAAATATCAACACTAACTAAAACTCTTTTACTTCAATTTTTATCATTGTCCGCATCATTTCATTCCACAGGATTTCTGCTCAACTGATTTCAAGTTTCCTACGAATGAACTAAAAGTTGTGATACTTTAGAATTAAATGATAGTAAGTATGTATTATAGTTTAACTTTCTTTTTTCGAACTTTTAACAGGTTTAATACCGGAATATTAGCAAAAGAAGTAGCAAATTGTTGAGGAAATTATAAGTAAGAACATGATTGTTAAGACTAACCTATTTCTTACTTAAAAAAAATTTCTTTTCTCAAAACATTTTACTTTTTTTCTTTTACGGCTTTGATTCGTAGTTTTTTTTTGAAACATATTTGTTGCCAATCTTTCAAAATCTACTGTT
>JAQFXV010001041.1:0-15888 GCA_034694065.1 Camisia spinifer
AGTTGTCATATTTATATTTTTTGTTTACGTTTGATAAGGTCTTAAACTTTTATAGTTTTTAATTGAGAAAACATCGTATTTTGTTGATTAAAAGTTCTAACTATTAAACTCGTTATTTCTCAACTTGTTGCTCAAAATACAGATAAAGCATTTATCAAAAATGTATAAAAATGCTCATTGAAGATGAACTTTTTCTAAATTTCGTTTCATATGTAACCGTATGGTATAATAGGATTTAGCAAAAAAAGTTAAATATTGTAAAATCCATTGAATTTTGAAAGCTTTAAGCGGTTACTATTGATAGAAATGTATTATCATTAAATCAATAGAAAAATCTCCAAATATGATATTTCTATATTAACAATATTCCATTGGAGATAATAATAAACTATTAATAACTTAGCAGTTAGTGATATCTTATATTCATTTTTCACAGAACAGTTATTATTACATATTAAACAAAGAGAATATCAAATAGTAGTTAATCGATAGCAATGAATAAATAAAAAATTCAGTTACACGGAAGTGATTCAATAACTTTAATCAGCTTTTTCGTTATTTTACAAATGCACTCAAATAATGATTTCATATTATTAAAGTCTAATACTTTTCCAAATAGAAGACGTGGTAATTAAAAAATATGTTATAAACTATTCTTCCAATCAATGTGAAAGTTACTTGAAAATAAAGCTGTTCTAACACATGAATACCATTATTCAATTTATAAATCCTATGCCATCATTATTTCAATATAAGTTTGTTTCATTGGCTTAAATTGAATAAAGAAATTAGTTATTTTTATTATACATCTTTGTTGAATAAATTGACTATAAAATACTTTTAAAGTGTCGTTTATAAGGATCAAAACTGAAGTATTTACAATTATACCGAAGGCATTTTTAAGACAACAAAGAATAAAAATTGGTTGTGTTTTATTTTCGAATAAATTCAAATTAAAATTATAAAATTTGATAATTGGGTGATTTAACTAAAAATCCGAATTTTATGAATAGAATTGAGCCATAAATGATGGAAAAATAATTAAAGCGGTATGTGTTGCAAATAAGCCAATTAAATGAAGTTTTGAATACTGGAGTATTCTAGGAATTGTCATCTATTAAAACAACATAAGCAGCACTTGAGCACTGTTTTTGTGCGTCATTCAAAAACATTCACATACGCATGCATTACATTATTTTAGATATCCTTTAACTTTTGTATACATGTTAATAAAGTTAATAGTTTAATAAACAATTCAAGAATAGGCTTAATAATTGAGGAAAGTTAGTTTATTCAAGTGATTTATTGATCATAATTTACAGTGACTTACTTTGAGCTATTCTTAGAATCATTCATTTTGACCAGAATTCAAACAGTCGTTAGCTTTGATTGCTTTTGAAATTCCTTCGAAAGATGATGTTCAGAACTTTTCCTTATAAAGTCCAGAATTAATAAATTGGACAAAATTTAGTAGTTTTCACTTAAGTTCGTCGGGATCCTCGTCAGACATCGAACACTTCCGAAGACAGTATAAATATTCCTAATTTTTAACAACAAGTCAATTATTAACTAAACATAAATATAATTCAAAATTTTTTTGTAACCATTAGAATAAAGTTGAATTTATTAATAAACCAAGTTTTTGACAAAATAATTTTTATTTAATCACAATAACTTTTTAAGACTTTATAATTTGAATATTTTAATAAATTTAAGTCTAAAGAATTATCAGAAGTTACGGATATTAAAAGAATTTTAAATATGAAGAACATAAATGACTTATGAAAGAACTCAATTTGAAAAAGTCTGTCGAATGGGAATTAAATAAAATATATGTGCAAAGTAACTGCCTTAAAGTGAAATGAAGTGATGCTGGAGGCATATGAGGGATACAAACATTAACACACACATACTTTGAGGGTATATATGCGTTAACTCTTATATGAGTTTTGTATTAATTTCTTGCACAATATATATACATATCAGTTCCGCATTAATTACAAACATTGAGTTTTTAAAACATTATTATTATATATTTATTAATCTTGCGTTCGATAAAATAATTGAAACCGGAGTTTTTTACCTGAAAAAGCAATAAAAGTGGAAGATTCAAATTCTTTCCATTCATACCAATGAATCGCATGTGAAAATTGCTCTTAATTTTGATAAATATGAAAGTGAAAGTCTTCTTTTAAAATAAATTTGATATTCAGACAAAACAATTCACGAGGAGTTAAACAGAAATTAGGAAACGGGATCAACTTTTCTGTTCAAAAAGTTGATGCATTCACATCTTTCACTTACATTCAAATGAATTTTTTAGACAGAATTAAAAGAGGTGATTATGCTCTTTAGTAAAAAACTGAGAATGTAAAAGGTGTTCCCCCAATATGAGAAATATGAGATATATATATAAGTTAAAACTAGTCTCTCGTCTCGCCGGCCACTGACACATATAGTGATGAACATCAAATGCCTCAACTCATAGCTCGATCTCTATTCACAAAACAATTAGGTAATGAAAAATCTATAAAAAGCCTGAAATAAAGAAAAGTTCGATTGTCTATTACTGTGGATAATAGAACTGCTGACATGTTCCATAATCATGAGAATTAGTGATTGCACTTAATTGTTATAAAAACAATATTTGTCAATCAAGAAATGGGTGATGCAATGAATTTAATTTATTTGATGAAATGAAATTAATAAGTTCATATTTCTGGAATTGTTGTTTTTTCAATAGTTACAAATATTGACTGAATTATAATCAAATTACACTTTTTCGAAATAATACTATTCAATCTTTTAACTATTAGTTGAAATTTTATTGATTAATTAATTTCACACTTTCATCTTTCTTATTGAATAAAACACCATAGAATTTAATAATATTCACAATTTACCAGTATCTCAATAATTATGTTCATAGGTCAAAATTATACCAACAAATTTAAATTTTAATTTCTGATAAAGCTATTAAAACTTTAAATTTTAAAATTTAAAGATTGTGAAGCTCACAATATAAACTCTTTTCAATTGAGAAATCAACTCAAATAGAAAGATGGGAAATAAAATCATAATATTAAAAAATTAAACGCTTGCCTAGACTTCCAAAGTACGAATAAATATTTGGAATTTGGCATACCCTTGAAACTGAGTGATCTTATGCTCATCACTATTTCCACGCAGTTTTGTGAAAGAGAAGAGCGCATATATGATTGCTTTGGCAATAGGGATAAAATATCAATCTAAATAAGAAGCTTTATTATTGTAGTCAATTTTACTTTTATGAAAAGCCTACAAAGAAAATATTTGTGAAGTTAAAATGCAATACTAGTAGTTTCAGCTTATTTAATTTCAATCTTTTTTCATTCAATGATTTTAATTGCTCAAAATCTATTGAATTATAATTTACTTCATGCTGAATAACTGATTATCATATATACTATATAATCGAAATCATGCTGAACGTGGCATAACTTATGATTTTCATGGAATAAATGAATTTAGTTCATTGCAAAAAACATTTTTTTGTATTTAGAATTAGTCAGCGATAGTATTCAAACAAAATTCCTATTCAATGAATTTGGCGTTAATATAATGCTGAAAATTGCAATAAATTCCCTCTTATATTTTCGAGGAATTTAGCATTTATATGAGTGAACAGCAATGCATTATGCAATGAACTATACTTCGCTGCAGTAACTGTTACGTCACTAACAGATAAACTGGATAATAAATAACCAGCATTAGCAAAGTTAGAAACTTTTGTTCTTTCAACTTATTAATAAATTAGAGCAAATTTTAGTCTTCACAATATTGGTTCAAATTCAAACGAAGGATTCGAATTTTTTTTTCATTCACAATGAGTAACATTGCGCTCAATAAAGATTATTTGACTTACTTTTTGTTTAGAATAGTTAACTGAAATCCATGAGTTTTTATTTTGATCATTTTTAGATTCTGTTTTGTGTGCTTTCGTTTCAGTCTTATATCTCAATAAAGTTTTCTCATTTTGATCAGGTTTTTATGAAATACAGTAATTCACAAAAATTATAATTATTATTCATTATTCTATAATCAGGAAGAGAATGATTCTGTGATAATAATCAGGTTAACCCTCGAGTCAAATGAATCAATTTAATAATTAACTCAGAAGTCAGTATTAAACTGGTTCACTCCAGAAATACTGAATTATACCTGTTTTAAGTTGAGATATAACTTATTATTGTAAATGTTGAGATCAAAATAGCTGAAAGCAAATCGATTCTAAAGATTTTTCCTCTGTATAAAATGCGCAAAACTATAAATTATATTTTGTTTCAATTTGTAAATTCAATTTTCCTCAAATTGATCTTTCAAAACTTTTTCCTATTATATAAACATTTAATTTTGATGAAAGAAATTACACATTCTCTCACAGCCTCTGAATAAATGTTTAAAAATTCAAATCTTTTCTCTAAATTTATTGTATTTTAAAAATCGAATCAATTGTCTTTTTGACAAATAACGACTTAAAGAAAGTTATAATTAAATCAAACACAAAACTGATTTAGTTCTTAGTTTATTTCCAAACGTCACTAAAAATGAAAATCAAATTTTGAATTATAGAAATCTTCGTTCAATATCTATATGACTGCGTATTTTTTGAGTAAACTCAAAATTTTGATCAGAACTCAGGCTTAGATTGAATTAACATTACTTTAAGTCTGATATCAAAGCCATCTCTAAATTCCATCTCATGTGAAACGAAAAAATCAATGAAAAATCATTTTTGTCTCACATCGTTTGCAAAAATTATGATATTAAATATAAAGTAATTCGAACTTATTTATGAAATAACTCGAAAGAAAGTTTTGTTTGTTGTGATTGAGAAAAATGAAATTATAATTTAATCAGAAAGTGATAATTCAGTCATAAATTAATATTTATTCAATAAATAAGACCCAAATATGAAATAAAAAATATTACAAATTTTACAATAAAATTATTACAAATACATTAAAGTCTATGAAAACTATAAGCTTTTGCATTAGAATCCAATTGAAATGGATTTAAATAAAAATAATAAGTTAAGATTGAGATAAAATTGTTTGCAAAAGCAATTGAAAGTAGAAATAGTAATAATAGCAAAGTTTGATAATAATAATTGCAAATAATAGTAAAATTGATTCATAAAATTGTAATAAAAAATCACAGACCACTCAAATGCTAATAAAGACTTATTTTGTTGTGTTTGGAATCAGAATAAATGCCAAGCATTAACTCGACTAAAACTTTTGGTAATTTCCAATGTCTTAATAATAATTTTGAAAAAATTATGATTACATTAAATTTAGTGAAAATACTTGAATAATAAAATCGAATCATATTTTAAATCGACTTAAATTAGAAACAGATAATACAGACACCAATTGGTAGTAGAAATGCTGCCCAAACCAACTTTTGCTTAAGACTTTCGAGACTAGATATACTGTATTATTATTATGATTATTATATAAATCATTAATTTGATGATTAATTCAATTCTTGAATTATGCGAATATATGAGAAAAAGGTTTAAAATGCATATAATTATGAAGAAATACAATCATTGATACCATTTGTGACAATTGTATACGTTTTGAGAAGCAATAAATATAAAAATTAGTGTAAATTCAATATTCAATGCATTAATTAAATTACTTCCAGACAGTTATTTCATGACTTCATGATTACTGAATTCCTTGATTATAGAATACGCTAAATGTTAGTTAAACTGAAAACTGACCAAAACATCGCACATAATAAATGAATAGACACTAAAAAAGTCTATTTTGAATTCATATGATTATATTATTATTATTATACTATAAATTAAATAATGATCTTTTGTAGCACTAAAAGCACTAACACTTGTACTCATCGAAAATCAGACAAATTTCCAATTATTTCTTCTTAAACTTGTCTTCTTTTTTTAGCTGCCTTTCTCTTACTTTTTGTTCTTTTTCGAGAGCTTTTCTCTCTTTTTCGATTTCTGATTTGAATTCTTTGATCTTCTTTTTAAGTAAAGACCGATCATTACTGTTAATGACCCCCAAATTCTATTTAATAAATAGATTTAAACATTAGTTTTGAAATTGAATTAATAAAATATTCTATGAATTGAAAAGAAAAAAAAATTCAAATAACCTTTAACTGTGTGCTATCGAGATGTATGAGAAAAGGACCAGAAATTTTTCTTTCTTGAAATTTGAAGACATAAGATTCCAAATTTAAACTGATCAGCCATTTAGTGACGTCTTCGACACTCCATTCATAAACCGGATGTTCGTTGGGTCGAAACCCTTTATGATTGTTTTCATTTCTTCCACTATCGTAATCATCGTTTGGCTGAATCGGACTGTTTAATGATGTCGATGAAGACGATGAGTGAACAGAATTTGGTGAAACTGGAGCTGAAAGGCGTTGAATATTATATTGAGGAGGATTTGGAGAAGTGCTCGAAAAGCTTGAAGGACTCGATGAAGCGGTCGATACTCTCTTATTACTTTGTGTATCAATTTTCTCAACGATTGGGAGATATAATTGATTAGGTATTAGTGTTGATGGCCTTTCAATGGCAGGACTGCTCGGATCACTCTTAACAGCATTCTCTGCTTCGGATTTGGCAAAAGAAATCATCTGACGTCGCGGTGAATCGCCATCACCCGTAACTTCAACAGAACCAGTACTGGAATGTCTTCTCATAGAAGAAGGCGGTTGTCTATTGGCTAAACTGCCTTTACTCGCAAGCTCTGCCTTCTGTTTGGCAGCACTGCTATCCAGTAATTCTGTTTGATTTAGTGTTAAATTTTCGTCAATCACTTCAATACTTTCAATATTTTGATTAATATTGACAATAGATTCTGATTCTGCAGAGCATGTGTCCAATAATAACTGTTGAAGTAAAGCAGACAAACGTTTCTCTTTGTTGTTTTCAAATTGAGATTTAATCGTAAAATCAGATACGATTTCATGCAAACAGCTTTCAGTAGTGACAGGAATAGGCATTCCGGCAGCCCTTTGGACTTCAAGTAGTCTTCTTTCGAGCATAATTATACGGTCTTTAAGGGCTCGCACAAGAGCTGTGTATTCCTGATCTTTTTCATGCATTAGTTGAATATTAACCTCTTCTTTTTGAATCATTCCGTGTTCTTTATATTGCAATTCTTTTATAATTTTCTTCGCTTTGTGGTATTTCTTCTCTAGTGTTGTGTATTGTATTTTAATGTCTTCAATCATTCTATTGTATTGATCCACTTCTTTTCGCGCACAACTAATTGCACATTCATTTTGTTGCAGTTGAACCAAAGCGTCTTCCAATTGATTTTGCATTTCACCAATTTTTTGTTCGTTTTTGTGCTTAAGTTTTACGAGATCTTCATTGAGTGACTGATACTTATACTGCCACTCATGTAATCTATTTTTCATTATTTCAAAATCACTTATTTCTTCAGTAGAAGTGAAATGTTTGCTTTCGCCCATATTTGAAGAAATAGTTTCTGTTTCACGAATAGATTCTGAAGATTGAAATTGTGAGTCAAAGTTAGAATCAAATTCATTTGAGTGCATATCTTCTTCTTTAGTGATATTTGAGTGAGAATCAGAGGTTTGGAACATATCTTTTTGAGCCTCAAATGGGTTTTCATTTGATTGCTCTGATTGTAGAGATTGTGATATCAATTGTGCGATTTCACTGTTAACGGCATCTCTTTCTCTGCCAATAATGAAGCGCACGAGACCACTGGTTGATCGTAATACTGATGCTGCGTATGCCTGAGTCACGCCTACCAATGAATTTCCATCAACTTCTATGATCTGGTCATTGACAGCAATTCTAAAAAGTAAAATAAATTAAACAAATAATTGTATTGATTAATAGAATAATAGCAATCGTATACCTGGAGTCTTGATCTGCAGCACCCTTTTCTGTTATCGTCTTAACAAATATTCCTAGTTTTTCAATACCAGCATCAGCGCCAACACCCATACTATTGGGATCAGAATAAATTCAATTTAAAAACTTTGAATAAAGAACTTTCGTTAAAATAAATTCTTTCATCGATTGAATATTTTACTCAAAAGGTTTGTAAATATAATAATAATCTGCAATTTTAGAATAGATTGAGAAACAAACCCAATAATACTGAGTCCGAGACCATCGGGTCCTTTCATGAGTTCGACAGGAAATACTTCCATTCTTTCAATTCGTTTTTCTAATTCATATTCAGCAGAAGCGACCACAGGATCCACGTCTTCATTCCGTCGGTCATAATCTTCAACAGAATAAGTGCTGTAAACTTTCATTGGATTACTGCTGAACTTGACTCTTGACTTTTTTCTGGGGGGAATCGGACATAAAAGCATAGAAACGCAGTCTTCATTCTCTTCATCACTATTTTCTGGAAGTCCTGGAGTTTCAATATAGAAGTGTCCGTCAGGAAGCAGATGATACTCGACTTCATCTAAAATAATACTCGTTTCGCCATTCATTGTCGACAAATCGTTTTCAGCGTTTGCTTCTCCACCACAAACCTCTTCAAATTCATTGACTCCGTTCGACATTTTAAGCATATTATCGATCAGACGCGCAGAACCCGTTTCATCGACTATTTGCATATTTGATTCAAGTTCTATCAGCTCTTGTGCACAGTTTTCCTCTCGTTTAGGAGCAGACGAGTTATTATTAGCACTTAAGAGTCCGTCCATTTCTGTCTGTAACTGATCGTCAGTAAACAAGTCCTGCCATGACTTTCTACTCAACAATTTTTGTGCTTCTTCTTCAGTCATCATTTCGACGTCTTGAAAGCATTCATCAAAATCGAGTATATCTGGAATGCCTGAAGTATCACAACTATTCAAATCTGACAAATTTTCATAATTATGCTTAATATCAGTTGAACCTGAATTACTATTGTCTGATATTTCCAAAACTATTTTGTCAATCAATTCTTCTTTTGCAGATGAATTTGAAGACATTTTGTCAAAAGAATCAGCGTTTGTCGCGATAGTATTCTGAGAAAATACTTTTCTGGTCGAAACATTATCTTGATTTTTGACCACATCTGGCATTAAGTTTTGTGAAGCACTCGAACGACGAATTGGTACCGGAGGTGAGTCTTCAGATGTTTGGCTTTTGTCAATACTTTTTGTCAATTCAATTAATGCATTACCGGTAGTATTGTTTTGTTCATTAGAACGCAAAACATTTTTCTCTTCTTTAAATGAATTACGATTTAATATATTGTGATCATTAGTATAAGTAGTTTTGTTATCGATTCTATTCTTATTATTATAGATTTCATTTTCCGATTGAGATGAACTCACTTTTGATTCATTACTTATTGAATTTGAATCTATTATGCTTTCAATTATATAATTATGATTTGATTGAAATGATGTTTTGGCACAAACGAAACCTTCATTGAAATGAACGTCAATTTCTTTAATTTCATTCTTTTTACTCTCATTGGTCTGTAATTTCTCAAAAATTGCTTTCGCATTATTAAATCGCGAAACTCTGCTCTCAGTTCTTCTGACTGCAGGAGTATTGTTAGCAATGATTGCAGTTTTGAGAGGAGAACCACTTGAATCAGTCTTTGATACTGTCTTTGATTCTGTCTTTGATTCAATCTTTGATTCAACCTTTGATTCAATCTTTGATTCAATCTTTGATTCAATCTTTGATTCAATCTTTGATTCAATCTTTTTGGGCACAATTGTTGACTTTGAACTATTGTTGGCATTAGATTTTGAAGATTCGACTCTTGAATTGAGTTGAATTGAATCTCCATTTTTAACTCTATCATTATTGCCGTTACTCATTAAATGACTCTTAATTTGAGAATTTTTCGCATCTAAATTATGGCTATTTTTGTTAGTATTTGAATATACTTTTTCAGTGACAGAAGACATACTGTTTGACTTAACAGGAGGTAAACTATTAATACTTTTACTATTATTATTATTATTAGTTATAATGTTCTCATGTTTTGGTGGCGGAGGAGATAGTGATTGAAAAAGGTTTGCCATTTGACTCACTTTTGTGCCTAATTTTCTTCCAGACTTACAATCATTAGAACTGGCATTACTTGTATTGCTCGAAACACTTAAATTGCCATTAGATGTACTCTCTTTACGATCTAAATGTGGTTTATCTTCAAAATTAAGTCTTAAAGAGTCAATAATAGGACGTCTGTCTTGATGTGATTGACGTAAGTCTTGCCAACCCGTTCGCGAACGACTCGCCGCTAATATCTCTGCTCTAACGCCTGATATTGAACTCATTTCCGATTTTATTATTCAAACTTTCAATTATAAATCACACCTCAAATCGATTTCAATATCAATTTTATATCAATATTATGTTCGGGTTTATTATTAATAGAAAAAACACAGAATAAGCACCAAAACTATAATTAATTAACAATCAAAATATCAATAATTATCAAGTTTTAAATACTCTTTAATAATATCATTAAATAATACCTTTTGTTTTTGTTATTATATGAAAAATAAATTAATTTACATAATAAAAAATGAGAAAATGATTGAATCAATTGTTTTCCTCCATTATTGAAGTGAATAAAAGTCCAAAAATAAATAATGTTATCTTTCAATAAATTTTTTAAAATACTTATTATTTTATTTAACTTTTTGTCAATTATTTGACTGATATTCAAATGATTAATGAGTTGAAAAACGTTTTTAAAAATGATGTATTTTTGAATAATAAAATATATATTTATTTAATTGAGTAATTGTTAAATGTTTTCGCATTAATAGTAGTTTTACATCCGTTTTAATGAATGGGGCGAAAGGTCTTTGGCCTTAAATTTGAACATACATTGAGACATATGATAGAGATAGAGATCGAGTGAGTGAGACTCTGGACGACTCCACTCGCAAATAGTCTTAGCATTGCTTTTATTCATCAAAAAGCTATTTAATATGATTTTATAGACTCCCTATCGCTTTGATTATACACAATAATTATTTGCATATTATATAACGTGTATTTTTATTCAATTGTAATATTATTCAAGTTTAAGAACTTTTTAACCAAGTTTTGGAAGAACTCAAGAATTAGAAACTTTTAATGAATTTTAATCTTTCAAAATAAGTTAAATCATAACTAAATACTAGTATTATTCAAATATTGAAAGCATTTATCAGTTTGACATTTAATAATGAGTTCAGAATCTGATTGTTAGCATTGAAATTGACATAGAATTTCTTATAACTTATAAAAACACAAATTGATTACAAATTTGCACAAAAATTTTGATTAAGTTTACTATCATTTTTTTAATAATTTAATTCATTTGATTCAAAGATTTTAAAAACTTTTAAATTGATTTCATATGAATTGTGTACTAAAATGAAATTTCTCAATGAATTCATAGCTCAAAATTTTGGACAAATATCATAAGAATATTATGAAAGAATATGAAGTTATATATTATTGTTTAATAAGTAAATACAAATTGAATGTTGAATAAAGTTTAATTAAGACATTTTTGCATTAATTCAATGCAAATTCTAAATTGAATAGAAATCATGATATTATGATTTGATTGGAATGTTATTATTAAGTTTGAATATTACTAAAACTTATCATAAATAGTTTCAATTCGTTTGTAAATACAATAAAGAAATTTTTCACAGCCCTGAAAATTGATTGTAGAAAACGTATTAATTATTAAAGACTTAGAAATTCTGTTCTCTTTGGCTAACCTTCAAGTCGATAAACCTTTTGAATAGAATCAGAATTTTGGTATCAATTATTTGAAGTGAAGTATTTGCGCGCTATTGAAAGGCGCAAACTTACAAAACTGGTTTATATAAATTCTTCTTGAATAAGAAAAACTTGAAAACTTAGGCAAAGCAAATGCGTATGTATTCCTAAATGTATTCTCTTTTTCAAACCACAAACTGGACTAAATCACATTTCTTCGATTTGCTTAATAAGTAGTCACATATGATATCAAAAGTTTTTTTAAATTATAAACTTCTTATCTCTCTATCTTATGATGTCTTAGTTTCTAAACAAAGAAATTTCTAGTTTTACAGAAATATATTATAAAAAGCATTTTTGATTGTAATCTTGTTATTAATATCATTATTATTAATATATGAGTCGAATTCAATGACTGTGAAAAGTGGGTCAATTCGGCGGTTCCCTTAAGTCGATTATTGCAAGAATGTTTAGAATGAACGCCAAAAACCAGTTTCTAAAGTAGTTTTGCAAAACTTCAAGTAACTGTTTATATCATTTTGAAAGTTTATGACTCTTATAATGTATTATATTTTTGTGTGAACTTTTTTCACTAAATATGAATTATTTAGAAAATTGTTATTCAATATTTTTGAATAATCATAAATTGATGAAATTTAGGTAAGTTAAATGCCATTCAATTATGGTTTCTTTGAATATTTGATTGAATGTAAGATTAAACATGTTTTGCTATAATTAAGTGACATGAGTGAGAACACGATGACTCCTGTGATACATGTCCTGCGCTAACTATTTCATTAAACATTTTCGAGCAGTTATTTTCTGCTCTTATTTCACTTAAAGTTCAAAACTCAAAAATATTTTATAAAAAGGTGATATAAATATATTCATAAAACAAATATATTAATCTTTAATACAAATTTAAAACTAATCAATTATGCCAGAAGTGCTTTAAACTTAAAGATAACTAATGGGTCAAAAATATTTATATTCAGACTTTAAATTCTAAATTTAATCAAGTTTTCAGTGAAAACTGATATTTCAATCAAAATCAATTGGAACAAAAAATTAATAAACCTTTAATTAAACTAACATTATAATGCATAAATTATTGATAGGTGAAAAATTTAAAGTATTTGAAAGTCCATTTCTAAGTCGTGTTTTGTTAATCATTTTATTGGATCATTTTTTTGATTGGTATTGAATTTTCAAGGATTATAAGTTATGTCATCCAAAATGAAACAATGAGGCAAATGGTTTAGTTAAAGGCGTTTTCCTTTTAATAAAATGAGAATATTTGTAACTTTTAAGATACTAAATAGTTATGATATTTGGGTTATGTGACCGCGTTTAGAACGCCTACCACTTCTGCCACTAAATTCTAGCCTTAATTGGGGATTCACTTGCATTAATTGACCATTTTATAGATTTTTTCAAGTATTGCACAACTACTTCATAATCTAATAATAGATTCAATTTATTTTGAAAACTTATAGAAATCTATGATCAACAGAAAGAAAAATACATTTAATCGACAGATATTTTTGCATCGGAAAAAATTCCAAAAGATTAAAAGACTTATAAGATAAGTAAAAACATTTGAAATGCCACCAGTAGTTCAGTTATCGCGCGGTAGTATTTACGATACCGGATATAATAGAGGAGACGATAATTTTGATGATATTGAAAATTTTGATGATGAAATTGATGAGAAAAGTCCTCTTCAAACCGACATTTACAACAGGTTGGCTTTAGTGAATCAATAGCTTAATGAAATTTGAATAAAATGCTCATTAAATGAATTTTCAGGAGTATCGGTGAACAGACAAAAGGATGGGATGTGTTTGTGGTCACTCCAAGCGATGATGAAGACGAAACATTAAGTTCTAAATGGATTGAAATAATACTCAAATTTCTAAAAGTGATAACATATTTTATAACATTTTTTGTGGTCCTCTCGTGTGCTGTTCTGTCAAAAGGCATTGTTTTATTCATGACTTCCGTTATAAGACCGAATCGAACGGTTTCACTTTGTAATCAAGGAATACCAGGTTTAGAAAGAGACAAAAAGTATTACGCAGTGTTTCAATACGACGATCCCGAAAGAATTGTTTGGATTTGGAGCTTATTCTTCATTCTGGTTGTGCCAGAAATCATGACACTTTTTAGAAGTACGAGGATTTGTACCTTTAAATCTTACAAAATCCCAAATAAAACTACATTTATTACAGTAAGAATATTTTATTTGAATTGAAGGACTTTCAATATAAAGCTGCACTTTTAACTCGTAAGCAATAACGCCCTTCAGAATTCTAGTATAACACAAATCTTAGTTTAGATCGAAAACGATTGGTATTAATAGATGATAAATCGTTTTTTAAATTATTTTAAAATCCATTTATTTAACTGTTAAATAAATAAGAGTTGAAACAAACCAAGGATTAACACAAATGTTGTTATAGATATTCAACAATAACTTTTAAAATTGAACCTTAAGTTTGAAACTGACCTAAAGAATAATTTACGCATAGAAAATATCTGTGTTTAGTAAAAAATAAAGAGATAAGAGTTTTCAATCTAACCATAAATTTGATTATTTAAACTTATAATTGAAATGCATAGAATTTGTTAAAATTGCAAAACTTTAGTCGAATGCTTCAATACAAATAAGAAATCCAATTTTCTCTCTATAAAATGAATTAAGTTTGAATTTTTCAAAATTATAGGTTTTCATAATGGAAACTTTGCACACAATAGGATTAGTGGCACTAATTTTCGTTATATTGCCCTCTCTTGATGTAGTGAAAGGTGCAATGCTTACCAATTGTTTGTGTTTTATGCCTGGATTATTAGGAATGCTTTCAAGACATTCCGGAGAAAGTAAAAGAGTATTCAAGACAATACTCGATTTGCTTTCAGTGATCGTACAATTCGCTGGATTTGTGATTTGGCCGATTGTTGCAAAAGAAGAAAGAAATAGTGTTGCCATTTATATACCAATTGCCTGTTTTTTAACATCTTTGGGCTGGTGGGAAAACTATGTCGACAAAAACTCATCGATTGGATTCATTAGAAGAATAGCACAAATCAAAAGCAGATTACATAGAACTCGATATTTCACTTATATATTTATTTCGATTTGGAAAATACTACTTATTTTTGTTTGTATGACTCTATCATTATATTTGATCGACGGAAGTGTCAAAAGTATATTCACAAAATTCAAGGAATCGTTTACTTCGCATAAAATTCTAATACAAAGAGACAGATCAGATTTGATCGAATTTGCGAATACAGACCAATTTGTTGGTATTGAAGGCGAAACATTTGAGATAAACTCGAGATCATCAATACCTCTATGGTTTGTAGTGATACAAATATTTGCGACTTGGATTTGTTATGTGGTGGCAAAGTTTGCCTGTAAAATATGTATTCAGGGGTTTAGTTTTGCATTTCCGATAAGCCTTACGGTTCCCGTAACTATTTCAGCACTGATTGGATTCTGTGGCGTTCACTTCGATAATAAATGCAAGATTTCTGATTTCTTTATACCTAAATATCTGTTTTGGTACTGTCATGAGGAACCATTCATTCGTGACGAGCCATTTTTCAATGTACACGCTATCATGTGGTTAACTTGGCTTTTGTCACAAACTTGGATTGCTATACATATATGGGCCCCAAAGTGTGAAAGACTCGCTACAACTGAAAAACTATTTGTTAATCCAATGTATTGCGGAGTTCTTATCGACCAATCCGTAGCTCTTAATAGAAGAAGAGATGATGAGGAAGAGATCAAGAGTGAAGACCTTAACCTTGAAACTGATGGCACAACAATGCAAGACCCGTCACAACATTATGAAACTATATCAGAACATATGGACGATAAGAAAAAGTCGACAACTTTCAGTTCAGATCAAATAATCCGTATTTATGCAGTGGCGACGATGTGGCACGAGACCAGTGAAGAAATGATTCAAATGCTTAAATCTGTTATGAGAATGGATGAGGATCAAAGTGCCAGAAGAAATGCTCAAAAATACCTTCGTATTGTTGACCCCGATTATTATGAATTTGAGGGTAAAGCTTATCTTTGGGCTCTTTATTTATCAATTAGTAACTGACAATGG
>JAQFXV010001042.1:0-15883 GCA_034694065.1 Camisia spinifer
AGAATCGCATCTCTCTCTCTCTCTCTCTCTCTCTCTCTCTCTCTCTCTCTCTCTCTCTCTCTCTCTCCACTCCCTCATTATTGCCTCTACTTTTCATAATATTGATCAAAATTCCAACTCAACCCTTTCAAAAACTCGTGTCTTATGTTGAAATGCATTGAATTTGCATCAGTTGACAATCAATTAACGCTGCCTTAAGTTTCCTATAACTGAATGCAAACCAAACATTTTGATGACGGGTTCGACTGATAACCCCTCATCATCATTGTTTACCATTGATATATTTCTGATATCATCAACAGTTAAGCTGAAAATTATGATGAAATCTATTTCCTATAATAGATTCCATTAAATTTAGCTGTTCGTAATCAATTAAAGTTCTCTCAAGATCTTCCCTCTGATCAGTAATGTTTTTATTTTAGTTCATTTTTACCTTAAGACTGAGACTTTCATTTTACTTGCTTTTACTTTCGCTAAAATAAATCATTTTTAGTGCTTTTCAATTTACTTTTACTTTTAAAAGCAAAAATAACATTACTAAACAGGCTGTGAAAGGGATTCTTTGATGATGAGAAGTTTCGTTAAATACGAAAAATCTAGATAAGTCAAAAATATTTATACAATGATTTCAATTTTTGCATAAGACTAGTCTGAAACTGAATACCTCTTCGAGAGCACCCGTACCAGAGTTTGAGAAACACAACTGCATTTCACTATATCTTATTTTCTGCCGACTGATCAAAATAAGTCGTCACATAACTCACAATAGGCTCACGAGTAAGAAGTCATCAAATTTTATTATAAACTTATTTCCTAAGCTATAATTCTATGAATAAATAAGAAGAAATTTTTTCCCTATTTGACAGAAAACAGTTCACAAAAATGGTGTTTAAAATTTTTTCTTCATTTTTCGCAAACTTTTTCTGAAAACGATAGACGAAAAAATTTATACTGAATTGCATTACAATTTTCTCTAATACTCTATTGAAGCATATATTGTAAGTGAATCATGACTTTTTGTCACAAATGCTTGTAAAGTGTTATTTATGTTTCAGAGGTCTATAACTGAACAAAAAACTAGACACAAGAGAGACTCTATTATGGTATTGTATGAGCTATTTATGAATTTGAATTAGCATTTTTTCTATCAACTCATGTGTATTCGTAACAAATAAAACAGTTCTTATGTATTCAAATTCGCAAAAGACAGGCAATACTTGAGAAAAGAATGAAATATTGAAACCATTAAATTTTTATTTTTGAGTTCAACAAAAAAATTATGATCTCTTGATGTTTGAAAAATTTTCTTCACTGCTGTGTTGAGATCTCTCGCCATTAGATAAGAATTGATTAATTCTTATGAAATTTTTTAAATTGAAATTTTGATGAAAAAACTTGAAAAAGTTTTGGATCAATTTTCAAGTTTTTATCATTTTCGCATCAGTATTTATCAGTGATATTTCGCTTTATTGTTTTAATTTTAATTTTCTTTTACTCTTTAACTTTCAGTTGCATTTTACTCACTTTTACTTCATGTGTCTTAGAAGGGATGACCGTGTCCTGTCCGAGAGATATCTTATTATCTCATATGCCATTTTAAAGATGCTATTTAGATTGTCTAAACTGTGTGAAAATTTTGGGCAAATAGGCCCTCCCCATCAGAAATTTTAATGTATTTTCAATTACAAAATCTGAAACGCTGTAAAATTGCATTTTTCTGCCATTGGTTGTCATAAATGTTTGATAAATGTGGAATGATCAAAAAATCAAGTTTATTTGAAGTTCTTAACTTAATATTTGTGAAAACAAATTTGTATTCATTGCTAAATCGAGATTTGGGTTATCGATTTTCATAACAAAAAGGGCCCATTTGCCCGAATTTTTAATACAATTTAGACAAACAAAATATGGCCTTCAAAATAGCGTATGAGATCATGAGATATCTCTCGGACAGGAGGCGATCATCCCTTCTTAGATATTTGTTTGACTTCATGGGATATTGGAAATCAATTAATCAGATTAGATTAACTATTTTTTGAAATTATTTAATCAATAAAACGGTATCTTTTCAAAATTCTGAATTTTAAAACCCAGAAAAGTTAAAACCCACTTTTAAACACTATTATCTGACAAATTTCTTGATTTAGACTTTTTTTGGTTTTAACATTCGGGATTTTTACAGTAATTCAATCGATTTATCTATTTCAATTCAGATAGTGAGATCTCAAAGGTACATTTTGATGATTATCTCAATTAAGCGCTTCTCTTATTCTTTGCTTTCAGTTTCAAGAAAATAGGTTTTCGAACTTTAACTGTTAAATTCATGAAAATGTTTGAATTGATAAGATATATAAAAATCAGTCAACAGACTATTAGTTTCACTATTCTCAATTACATAATTGATCATGCTTAAAATATTAAAACTGTAATTAAATGCATTCGAATAATAAAATATCAACATAAAAGTATTACATTCTTATTTTTGGGAAACAGAAGTTAATAATCGGATCGGATTTAATTTTTTCAGTTCGTTGACTTTCTATTTCATTTTGCATGCTGCTATTTTTTTCAATTTACTTTTACTTTCAAAAGCAAAACTAACACTAGTTTTTATTGATTTATAAATCTTTTGATATTTTAAATTAATTTAACCACATTCAGAGTAATTTAAGATCTTCAGTAGTCGTATTTGATATTTCAATCGGTAGAGTTGAGTAAATTTTAAGACTATTTCACAAGCAAATTGTGATAACATGAAATCGCATGAAATATTAGCCATAATAAGTTTTGATTCTTACTTATCCCATATTCTTATATATTAAGTTAGAATACTTTTGTTGTCATTCATGACACATTCATATTAATTTCAACAAATAAATTTAGTGTTTAGGAAATTGAGGAAATGCTTCAACAGTTTAGAAAAAATTACTTTAGAAAATGTAAATAAGTTATCAAAATTGCACGAATCATAAAAATGGAAAATATTAGACTTTTCCGGTAAATTAATCTTAAAAAATACAAGAAAATAAGAAAAACCTTTTAAATAAAGCATTTTTATCGCCAATTATTCAAATGATAACTTAATGGACTTTTATTGAGTTAGGTATTTATTTATTTTAGTATTAATAAAATTTGATTTGAGATAAAAGTAATACCTATAATGAAATTATTTATTAATATAAGTTATTTTTAAATAAATCAAAGCTCACTCAAAATAAATTTTGATTCAATATGACATCTGAAGAGTGGAAATGAGAGAAAAGTAAACTTAATTCAATTTAATTTTTTCACAGCTTCAGAGCTTAGAACAATTATATTAAAATGGGATAAATGTGGGGAAAATTTTCATTTAAGGTTTGAAATATAGAAAAAAAACAAGAATAAGAGAGAGGAAAAAAGCTAAGAATTGCAACTATAAAGTGGAATAGGAATAAAAGTAGAATAATGTATAAGAAAGTGGAAAAATTCTCAAAACGAACGAGAACTGAACTGCTATTTTAATTATTCATGAGACCCATCCTAAGAAGAGTTGAATTTATCTTTCTTGTTAACTCATCACTCTTTTACTTTTATGATACAGTATAACCTCATAATATTTTACTTAATAGATTCTGTATAAAATTTGTCATTCATAAAGTTTTTTCATCTGTTAAATATTGAAACATTGATCAAAATCAAAATTCTCATCATTTGTATAATAAGTAAAAAAATTTTTTTGAATTTCATTAAATCTTTATCTGATTTCAAGATATTATTTTTATGTTACGTATAAATAGTCTGACTTGACTTTGCGTTTAAAAAATAAACATTAATTTATAACTTTAAAACTTATTTTCTCAACTCTTAAAGTTATAAATTTTTGTGTTGAAGTATTTTTCTATTTTATTTTCTTTTTTATTTTCTTTTTTATTTCTTAGTTTCTAAACTGAAAATATTAAACTTGTTAAAAGTCTGACCACATTTTCTGACCAATAATTTATTTTTATCTATCTTTTAGTCCAAATAATAAGGAAGAGTTATGTGGTATGAATTGTTAGATAGTATAACGTTAACCACAAATCAAGCATTAAATGTGAAGAACAATACCAGTTCGTTAGTATAGAAACATATTGTGTTATGAATTACAATATACTCTATTTTCAAAATTTCTGATTAAGGCTTTGTTTTAATAAGAGGTCAGTTTCGGTTTAGATAATTCAAAATATATGTTATGTAAAGAAAATATAATTCAGAGAATAGTTGAAATTCAGACTCGTCGCTATCACAATATCCTATATAAAAATTTATCCTATATAAAAATTATCCAATATTATTCAAAGTCTATATTTTAGAGTTCAATTGAAAGCTACCGATCGAGAAAACTTAAATTGTTGCTTTTCAAATAATGTTTATTAACATAAAATAAGTTGCAATTAATGGAACTTTAAAACCATTCTTATATCTAATCAATAAGCTTTCAAATCGAAGATTTATTTGTAAAAATATAGTTGAGAATTGAAAATAATGTTCAAACTGAAAAGAAATCCTATGATCACATTGAGAAAAGTTGGTGGTGTCTAATCGGACACCAACCAGAAAACAGTTTGTTCTCTGCTATCTTAGATGGTTAGAGACTGAAAAATCAGACAGCTGAGATTATTAGATTGTGAATCTGATATGAATTTAATGTTTGATAAAAAAAATTTAGGCAGTTTTTATTGAATTTTAAAAAATAGGATTTAAATTTTCAATTTCAATACAATTTTAATTTTTGAGAGATTTTTCATAATCATCGCAAAATTCTCAAATACTGTAATCAGAATTTCCTCTTTAATGAAAATATATTTAGATAGCAATTCGCTGCCTGCTGTCTGATTATTCAGATTTGCCAAAAAAGTTTTTAGAAGATATAAGCCATTTTCAATCTGGTTATTTTCAAAAGAGCAACAAAGAAAAATTTCCAAAATCATGTTACACTCTCGCAAAATGAGGTCTAATAAAATTGTAAATTTTTACTTTGAGAACGCTATCTAATAAAAAATAAAAATACGATTCAATATAAAGTCTGAACATAATAATAAAAATTGCAATTTTATCACTTGCGTCAGCAAACAATTTCGAATCAATCATATGAAGCAAATAACTTGTGCAGCACTTATATAAATATTACTTTATAAACTAACAAGATTTCAGAGTAAAATTTTTTCTTTATCCTCAGTATAAGTTCAGAGAAATATTATATAATATAAAAATGATGTTACGATAAATAAGTTCCACTGTATATATCTATTGGACAACAAAAATATAATACAAGAGTTGTTACCTTACAGTTCACTGAATATGTGCGAAGTTTTTTCGTAGGCAGTGAAAAAACTTGATATTTCTTATGGATTATTTGACAATATATGCAATAAATGTAATTCAGTTTCTAAGAACTATGCTATTCATGTATGGTAGCATTGCAGCAATGATGAGCATAAAATCGAGTTTGTAAATTAATAAAAAAAAAATTTAATTTAGTTGAAAATTTTTATTGAAATTAAGTATAAAAATTTTATATTTTTGTTCATTTATATCATATTTATTGGAAAACAAATTTAAAAATAATTTAATATCATTTTCTTGAATTATAATTAGAATTTTTAGGTAAAAATAAATATGAGCCTTTTACATTAAAAAGTTATCAATTGAATTGTTCACATATTTAAAGTGCCCAAATCTAATAATCACAAAACTTGAGTTAAAGGGGGTTTTCGAGCCAACTGAGCTCATAGTTTGTTCATCACTAGCATAAGAGAGAAAATTTTCATGCGTTAAAAAGTTTCAACTAATACTTAAGAACACACCAAAATTTCAGTTATTTGATTCTTCTTATTCTACATCTAAATATATTTCTTTATTTACTTTGAGTGATAGTTCAAAACATATTCAAAATCGAAGGATTAGTTTTTTAAGGTCTTATATATAGAGATACAGAACGAATATTTTATAGCATAAAAATTGAGTGACAAAACTTAATACACATAAGACATGGAATAAACAATATATGAGATAAGAAACAATGTATTTTTTCAGTTGAAAAAACTATAAAAAGTAGAGAAGGCCTAACTTTAATGAATATTAAATAAATTGTAATCATAAGATGTCAAAGTCTTATTCATTTTGGTCTTTATTGAATATTAAAAATTTATTTTTTGAGAGAAATTAAACTGGAGTAAAATATTTGCAAAATAAGCTGAAAACTAATGGATTGTTTGAATACGTTTTCTCTATGATCAGTTTGAGTGAAAGATAATTTTTTAATTTTAAGAAAAGTTTTTCAAAAATATTCATCTATTCTGTATTTGAATTTTTTTTACTTAATTTGAAAGTAGTCTTTGGACTATTTATCCATTAAATTAATTATTTTTACAGATAAAACGGTTCTGACTGTTTGGGAATTGGCTTTAGTTAATTAATTAAATTTCTAATGAATCGCAGAGTTATTAATGAATTTATTCTCTGATAGTTAATTGATTTGAAACTTTGTTACTAAATCTCATTTTATATCAACTATTTGTAAATTAATTTTAGACTCAAGTGAGAAAATTTACGAGTTTTTTAGCGTTATCTTTAATCAAAAATCGTTTAATACGAAAAAACGCAATATTTTAGAGACAAAAAAGCTTTTAAAAAGTTTTAAAAACTGTTATTTCAGCGAAATATCAAAATATTATCATAAGAGAAAATTAGTTCTTTTTTGTGAACAGTCTTTTATTGAGCAAAAATTTTATTTCTATAGTTAAACTTATCTAATATTTGCAGTCGTATTCTCTTATAAATTTGTGTAAAAAACACTTTGTATTCAAAATTTCAATGCATTTGTCTTTTGATTTTTCGTTTTCAAACTTCCCTTCACTTTCTCTACATATTTAGTGAATAGAAATGAATAAATGTTAGAGAAATCTATAGATATAGTGACGTATCCTTTCAATCAGTTTTATGAATGGTTTATAATTAAATTGTTTGTATATAAAAAAAAACTTTTTTAGAGTCTACGCCACTGACAAAAATTCATCAGAACTTATGTAGAGAATAAAAAAATTCATTTTACACATTGGGAGAGGGAATGAGACGGAATCAGAATTGATAAGATTGTAAAAAAAAACTTTATTAAGAATAACATCAATAAATCAGAGTTTCAAAAAATTTGAGAAATATATTTCCCAACAATAATCTCAAGATTTTTTTAGGTTTAAAAAGTTCATTAGATTTTTGAGAGTTGAAAAAATAGTTTAAACTTTATAATTATGGAAAAAATTATGAATAATATATATCTTTAGTATTTTTCGCATTAAAGATATCTTAAAAACATAGCATTACTTTTAACTAAAAATCGATGATTTAATATAAGTTAGAAAAAATGTTATTCAAGACTAAATGCTGTGGTTTCATAAAAATTTACATTACTTTCTCTCACGAGAGAAACAAAGAACAGAATATGAAGAGAAAGAGAGTGAATGAGAAAAAAACTTTAATCGCTTTTCTTATCCCATAGAAAAAATAGGAGAAAAAACAGAAAGAGAAAAATCTATATATAGTCAATAATGTTAAGTAAGTATTTTTAATACTTTTTGATGGAAGCGTATGTTTTTTCTGGTGGTTTATGCAAGACTTGCAATGTTTTGCACAAATGGTTTTTGATTTATAGCCTCTGAAACACTGTTGCGTTTTTTGCACTTAAATTACAGATTTTTGAGAAGAGAGAAACATATTTAATACAGAATAAAAGATTAGATTTCTTTCACAATCTGTTAGATTGAAGTTTCGATAGAATAATGTTTTACTAAATTGTGGTTTTTTATTATAGAATAAATTCAGAAAAACAATTTTTGGTAAAATTTGTGATTTTTCTAATAATTTATTCTAAGAAAGTATTATTGATTTGATATTGAAGACTATTTTTCAAGAATATTAAGTATTGAGCAGAATCTTATTCTTAATGATCATTTTCAAGTAGAAAATATCAAACTCTATTTCATAAGAATTTTTCTTCAGAAAAATAACATTAATTAAATGTAAAACAAGAGGTGAAACTTAAAAAGTTAATAAATCAATGGTTAATGTTTGCTATCAATAAAATTATTCAGTTCTTGAATCAATTCAAAAATATATGCAATATTTAATCAAATATAACTTTTTTAACAACAATACTTTGATAGGCACATAAAAACTAAGAGTTATTATTAAATTATTATTTATCCTTTTAGTTCATTCACTTTTGAATTATCACTTATTGGCTCTCATCTTAAAAATGGTTTATTTTATATAAATATTAGTTATCCATTCATTATATTTTCAAGTTTTTTCACAAGTAATTGAAATAAATATTTAAGAAGTATTTTAGTTTAGTTTTAGTTTAATTAAAAGTTTAGGTATTTGTAGAAATCATTTTTATTGATTTCAACAATACTATTAATTTGCGAAAACTGATTAGGATCTGAAACTCAAAGTAAAATTCATAACAAATCGGTCTTAAATTTGGATAAAACCTCCCGAAACAGAACATATAAGTAATGCCACCACTAGTGCCCGATTCAGTATTGCCTACATTAGCATCGATGGGCTTCAGGAAGAAGTGCGAGTATTCGTGGCCTTTCCATCCACTCCTGTATCTGATTGAAGTTCATTTGGAAATGAAGTTTTTAGACCACAAACTCAAAAGATTAGATGTTATTTTACCCGAAAGTATTGAAATGAGGAAAAAATATTGGCGAATAAAGTTTCGAAATTTTGTACTCAAAGAATTAGAGCGAAGAGGAGTAGCGGTTCCTGAGAGTTGTGTTTTGCCACCAGAGAAGGATTTCTTCCTTCAATATCCAGAATTGGCCGAAATATGGAATCTTCAGAAAATTAAACTGATTTTATTGAAATCAAAAAGAGATGCTTTTGGCAGAACTCGTGGTGATTTTGATTTTGATTTACAGAAAAAATGGATGGTTTTAAGAAAGTATGATTTCATGATGAGAGAGTTGGGTCTCAAAACAACGCCCTTTGAAAGGCAAGTGATAAGAAAAGTGTATTTCGAGAAGTATTCAAATTCTTTGTTGTTTTGCTGGCATTGGAAATGTTGGAAAATTAGAGCTAAATATTTGCCGTTTATTCCTCTGCTTTGGTTTATTTTTCAAATCTATGGCCTTTGGAATTCCGATCTCTGGGATATTCATTAGTTTGTGTTCATCTTTTGTATTGGTTTTGGTAATAAAATGATTTTTCTTGTTATTTATTGTGAACTTTTATTTTTGAATTTTAATTGCGACATACAGTAGATCTGAGAATAGCTTTCAATTTTTTAGTCAGTCAAAGAAAGTTACATATATTTGAGCGAAATCTTTATTTTTCTTATCTTTTATACACTTTTTACATTATTATTTCATTCACTTTTATGCGAATAACTATTCATTTTCTTATCATTTGAGTCTTTATTAACTGAAAAAAATAATGATTGCATTCAAACTTATTGATCAAATTCAATAACAGTATTATTATAAGAGAATTATTGAATTAACAAAACATTATATTTAGCAAACATTTGATCGGAAAAGGATTAGATTTCAGAGAAAAAAAATTAAACCATAAAACAAAATATATTTTATATGCAATACAATTACTTGAATAGTATTAAAAAGTTAATTATTTCTCATATTAATCTCAGAACTTATTAATATAATTACATTAAAATCTACTTAACAGATAAAAATCATTTATATTTATCATTATATTCATCAAATCATAAGTACTTAAAAGTCTGTAACTTTTTATATACAGAATCCAAACAATGGCCAACATTTTCGATATTATTCTCTTCACTATATTGTTGGGCACTTTATCTCACAGTCTTATAAAAAAAAACTTTTCATATTTATTTCTTATTATTCTTGCATATAAACAGTCATCTTATTCATGATCCAAACGAAATCCCATCACATTTTAGTCATTTTGGCAATAATTTGAAGCGATGAACACTTTCATTAATTTAATTCATTATTAATACTATTATATCCCTGAAAAAATCATGTTTTCAAGTTTTAAACTTTTCAATCTCTCCAGCGTTTCAAAGATATAACAGGTCATAAATTAATTATAGCATAGATAAAAACATAGTATTTATTAAATTTTCAGAAAAGAATAAAAGCTATAGAAGTATTGCCATAAGTAGAGTTGATATGAATGAGCAAATATTTTGTTGATACAGAAATTTTTTCTCCAATCTGTGCAATAGTATATTCATGTATAGAATTTAAACCATATATAAAAAGGACTGAATTTTTTTTACTTCTTCGTCAAAGTTTCTCATTTACATCCTTATAGATGAACATAAAGTAACATATGGTCTGGTTTTTTACCATTTTTATTGGGCTTCACTTCACTTATTCTTACAGTAAAAGAAAAACATATTTTCTCACTTAGAAAAAGTTTTTTTTTCTCTTCAATGCAATCCAAATGATTGTTTAAGTTCTGGTGAGGCGAGAAATTGATTGAATTTATTATATATTATATATTTTTAAAATTTCTGTTCATTTTATTGGACAATTCAGAATACAATATACTGTATAAACAATTATTAGATTTTTTTTTCTTCTTTATGCCATTTCTGAGATCATGTGCTCAGCAGTGATAAAATGATGAGCAATAGTAAAGTAGGAATTGTTTGATCTGTAAAAAAATAATAATTCTGTTTATAAATACAGTTCAAAGTTAAAAGCATAAGAATTTTCGACTATAAATCTATGAGAAATTTAATTATTGATCTAAAAATACTTTTCATGCAGTTTTTTTTATCTCTAAATACTTTTATTTACACCGAATTATGGAATAATTTTAAGGAGCCATAGATCTAAAGCAGCTAAAAGTCTAGACTTGAGGTCTAAAACATTGGAATTGGAATTCAAGTCTTATGATTTTCTTTAGACATTAGACTCAGTACTCAGACATCGTCTAAATCTCAAACTTAAGACTGGATTTCTAGGCCTGAAAATTCATGTTGAAATTTTCATTGTCACCAATTTTTTTATTTTAGAAATATTTTTTCGATGTTGTTAGAAAATAAAATAAAAATTCACTGATAAACGAACAAGAAATATCTTTGATAAATATACAGCACTGTTTGCAATTAATTACAGGGATTTAATTAAACTATTTTAGTTTACTTTAGATTTTAGACTTAGACTTCAGCAGAATTCTTAGAATTTAGAAGCGTCTAAATAAAAATTTAGACTAGTCTAAAATCTGAGTCTAAAGTCCAAAAATTTGCAGCATTACTTGGATAGAACCTAACATCTTTCAAATGCTTTAACACTGAACTACAAAACTTATGTGATAATTGAATTTTTTTCCAGAACTTAAATTTAGATGTTATATAAGAAGAGACTGAATAACTTACAAATTTTAATTGCATTATTTGGATCGTCACTCATCTCTTTATCATTATTGTTGCCATTCTTTTGTGCTCTCGAAGCTCTATTATTGCCAGTATTGATATCATGTTTATTATGTGAGTTGCGATCCATCAGTGAACTCGTCGATGCGGACAAATTCATGTGAAACGAGTCAACAGATTCATGCGGATTGTTGTGATCTGAATAACAGAATAAGGTTTTAGATAAGATGAATCAGTTTAATGTTTTCTTTCTTTCAATATCATTTCACGAGAATTCATTTCGATCCAAGTTTTATCAGTTGGAATTTCGATATCAAATAATTTTTGAAATCTATAAAGTTTGACACAAATTGAAAACTTTTTTATGTGTCTGTTTTATAGAAAGCTTTCTAATAATAAAATCTATGAATTTTTAAAATATTATATTTTCGAGAATCAAAATCAGCCCAAAATAATTTTTAGTTTGTTTTATAATTTATTTTCTTATTATAATTCGGATTTAATTTTAAAAATCTTTTATTATAATTAAATAATATTTAGATCAAAAATTTAATTTTTGCTTTGATTGGTTAATTTTTGTGAAATTTTGAAATAAAAGTCATTTTAAAATTAGATTTTTTTGATCCCATCGATATCTAAAACCAATATTAAAATAACTCTTTAGTTGAAGCCTAAAATATATTGAAACTAGACCAAAAGTCAAAAAATTCATAAAAATATTTTCCACAAAAGTTTGAAATTCCGACTGTTCCAAAAAAAATTTAAGCAAAAATCATATCAAAAATTGATTACTTTTATGGCGTATATTTTCCCCATAATCTGCTTTTGAATGATGCGATGGTATCGTTGGTGTAGGAATTTCTAGAAACAAATAAGTCAAATAAATTCTATATAAAATCAAATGTAAAAAAGCATCTTATAGTTCATGAAAGTTGATTACAAACCATATAAACGGACTAATCCTTCTTTTTCACCTAAAGTATTCTTAGCGACACACTTATAACTACCAAAATCTTTATCCTCCAAATTCATAATTCTAAGTTTCATTCGTGTTCGATAAGAATCGTGATCTTCTCTTATTTGATATTTTGAAGTGAGATTCAATAATATGACACCATCGCTTCTTAACCAAGAAGTCATTGGTTGAGGCGATGCCTCACACCTACACTCAAGATGAACATCACTATTAAGTGCTGCCCCAACTAATTGATTTTGAACCTTAATTTTTGGTCGAACTGTACGAGAAATTTGAATTTTTGAATCAGATTTGCATAAATATTAAACAAAAATAATGTCATTGAAACTCATAATTTGTAAACGAATTTTCAAACCCTAAGAATTTAACTAAAGTTTATTAGAAGATTAAATTCAAATTATATAAATTTTTCCGAAAACTTGATTTATAAACCTATTAAATCATTTTAGGAAATGAATAACTAATCAATGCTTGTTCTGTAGTTTTAATATAAATTCTCTAAATATAGAATCAAGAATTCAGAGAAAATTTCTTCTTAACAAATAAGATAAAACAAACTAAAGAAATAGAAAATCTTCAGTTCTTGTTCAGTCATTCGTAATAAGAATGTAAAGGTTTGTCAGACATTCAGAAATATTTTACTGGCCATAAAAACGAAAGAGAAAAGAAAGGAATTTTCAAAAACTTAGTTATCAGTAACTGAAAGAAGAAATTGATAGAAAAAGAATAGAGATTTTTTTCTATCTTTTTTTTACGAAACATTAATTTAATGAGAAGACTATAAAATGCAAATGAATGGAAAAGGAAGAAAAGAATTGATAAATACTCGAGAAAACAGTGAGATTTCAGAGCATTAAACTTAAGCAGTTTTTCGATTCTAAGTAGAAATTCTTTTATCGTTTTGAACATTAAGTCTATGGTAGAAAAAGTATTATGTATTTTACTGCAAAACTGACGATGAAAAAAGTTGTACTAATATTTATCACACGATTATTGTTATGATTATGGCTATTAGTGTAATTATCATTATAGTTATTGTCTGGGAGTCTATGAGTGGCTATCATTTTAGGATAAATATATATATATAGTAAATAAATATATATGAAGCGGATTAAGTCATTTATCAATTTTAAAATTAATTTCTCTTTTTCGTGATGAAAATATTTCTTTCTTGTATAACAATAAATATTATTTGACTCACAGTTCACTTGAACGATAATCCTTTTGCTAACACTTGGCGGCACACCATTCGATGATATACAAAGATATGCTCCCATATCGTCTTCAGGATAAATATTTAGAAATCATTTGGTTAGAAAAATAAAGTTAGAGTTTCTTAGGGGAAAATCTTAAGATTTTCTGAAATTCTTATCATTGAAACTCAATATATTCGTAAAAGTTTCATTTAAAATGCCGAAAATACTCAGCATCTTAATTATTTATACTATTAAAAGTAGTGAAGAACATAAGTTCAATTTGCATAAGCTAGAGCTCACGCCTGAGCCGTAGCTTTACTTTGAGCATAAGATAGGTGAACCCAGCTCAAGCTCAAGCTTAGCTTCACCAAATGAATCACTAGCTCTTGATTAATTGTAATTATAAATAAGCAAGTACCCTCTTGAAATGTAGGGTTTAGCGGGAGAGAGTCAAAGGAGAGTCAAAAATTTTCATTTTTAGAAGGAAATACTTTCTATAACATCATCTTGATTTAATTTTATTATTTCGAAAATTACTATAAATAATTGATTTTTCTTGAATTTAATCAAAAATTATACTATAAATCAAAGAATTTTTCCAATAATCTTGAGGGTCAATTTTTTAGCTTCAAAAATAAGGTCTAAAACCATACCCATTCTAACCCATCCCTTGCTTATTTATGATTGCAACGATGATAATTATTTGAAATTCAATTAAAACTTTAAAAAAAAATTCAGTTTTCTCTTTTTTCCGGATATTTAAACTTTTCTAATTGATAAACAAATGCATACCTCTTGTAACTTGAGAAATGTTCAAAAATTCGCCATCAACTTTACCCGCTTAATCAAAAGCAATTATAATGTGAAAAAAATTAAGTTAAATAAAATTCTTATCTATATAATAAAAGTATGAATAAGGTATCAGAGATTTAAATAAATTTATTTTATCCAATGTCTATCATATATAAGACAGTTTTCATTGAATATTCCGGTATTCATTCCGGCGATTATTCAAATCTCTCATATCTCGTACCGGAAAATTTTTTGCCGCCATAGACACCGAGATTTAGTTCTTTGCTATCTTCTCGTCTCCACGTGACTGTTGGCAATGGATAACCACTAGCCCGACACCGAAGTGACAATTTTTGACGCTCATCAACAATGGTATCGGAACTGGTGTCAGATTCTACTATAGAAGGAGGAACTGAAAAGATAGAGAGAATAAGAGTGAGAATAAGCTTAGTATGATTTGGAGAGTGAGAGCCAACGGAAGGAAAATAGTGATAAAAATCCTGTACTTGAAAAATGACATGCATTGTAAAGTACTGTTGAAATAGTGTTTTGATGTCGCGATACGAGCGACAACTGAGCGAAAATAGTTCAGTAATAAAATTGAAATATTGGTTGACATTATTTTTAAAATATAAGACATTGTTATAAAAATATTTTCGAGTACTGGATGACAAAGAGACAAATTATAGTGGGATAAAAAGTTTGCACCCCTTTTATCTACTCAACTAGTTTTTTAACACCTATCAAATTAAGTTTTTAAATAATTTATTACTGTTTTCTACTGTATATTTAGATTTTAATTGAATTGAAATGAATGAATTATTGCGATTCAGCACAAATTTTGTTTAAATTTTTGATTCTAAGCATGAATTAAATAGAAAGCTTTCAAACTTTTTAATCTATTATTATATGAAATCAATTTAAAAATGCATTCATTGTGAAAATAAAATATTTTATGTATAATAAAAGGATGGAAAAGAAGATATAACACATTGAATACAACTCTTACTTAAACCAAAAATTATCTTCAAATAATATGATGATGTTTTTCAAAAAGAGCACTTTTGAGTTTTTATTTTATTTTAAACGCATTTTAAATATGTTAACTCACAAATTCTCATATTTTAGAAGTTTTTCAAAATATTTTGCTAAGAATACTGTCTAATCAATAATTCACATTAAGGGTAATTTTCAAAATGTGTTTAAATTTTTATAGTTTTTATTAAAAGTTAGTCAACAAATAAATCATTGATAAAAAATATTGAATCAAAATGAAAGTAATTATGATTTCCAGGATTTTCATTCAATGATTTAGACTCAAAAGTTCATATAAAGGGTTGCAAACAATGATTGCCCCTTGAAGCAAAAACAATACCAGATAGAGCAAAAGCGATTTCATATTCGGATTAAACTTAAAAAATCACATAAAATTTGAGGACTTCAGTTTCCTAGCTTAAACTTGTAACAAGCAAATCGGAATATTCTCAGTATTTTTTTATTTATTTCATCAATACACGAAAT
>JAQFXV010001043.1:0-15865 GCA_034694065.1 Camisia spinifer
ACTGTGTTCACTATTTAAAACATCCTTTGCTTTGAATTAATTGATTGGCATTGCATTGAAATTATGAGAAACATCGAAATTGTTTAGAAGCTATACTGTATGCACTCCTAAAGTAGTATTGAGATAATAATCGAATAGTTGATAGTCTGACCACTTGTGTCGTTACATGTGTTACATTTGCTAACTTTGAAACGCATTTATTGAATGGATTTTGAAGTTTACAAAAAAATGATAAAAAATAATCCAAAATTGTATTATTTGATAACTAAAGTGTTTAACTTTTAGTTAAAGTATTGTTTTCTCAAATAATAACTTAGTTATTAGTAATCAAAAGCTCTATTAATTGAATAATAATAATAATCTGAATACACTTTGAATTGAATTAAAAATATTGATTTGAATATAGAATGAAATGTATTGAAAGTATAAATAGTAATAAATAATAAATAATAGTAATTAATTAGGAAAATGAGTGATATATTTCGTTCTGCTCTAAACAACATAAGCACTAATTGGAGTATTGGTTCGAATAATGATAATAATAATACTAATAATGATTTAACGCATTCTGATAATCAATTTGTTGGTCAAAACATTGAACTCAAAGGAATTAAATTACGTGTCGAACGAGTTATTGCTGAAGGTTTTCATTAATTTTATTATCAAAATATATCGATATAAATATTTATTTATATATTGTTTAATCAAAAGGTGGTTTTGGTTTTGTATTCCGTGTCAGAGATTTACAGACTTCAGAAATATATGCATTGAAACGATTGATCGCTTCCGACAATGAAAGTAAAAAAGAGATCGAAAATGAAATCGAAGTCTTGACTAAATTGCAAACTCATAAACATATTATGCAATTCATTTCGTGGGGAGTAATAAATCATAACATTTATTTGCTATTAAGGTATTGATTATTCTTCTCTAACCTCTAATTAGACTAAAGTTTATTTAAAATCAAATAAATAGTGAGTTTTGTGGTTGCGGTTCATTGAAAGACATTTCATTACCGGTTCTAAATCATCAACAAATAAATCGTATCGCATATCAAACATGTTTAGCAATCGAAAGAATGCACTCCAAAGGCATAATTCATCGCGACTTAAAAATTGAAAATATTTTATTTGATAACAAAGGAATCGTTAAGTTATGTGATTTCGGATCCGCCACTACTCATAATTATATTCCAGATCATAATTGGACACCAATTCAAAGATCATTACTTGAAGATGAGGTAAATTGATTGTTAAATATGTAAAAAGTAGTTGTTTTTTAATAAAATGCTGTAATGTGGGTACAGATGAGTAGACACACGACACCTATGTATAGACCGCCTGAAATACTTGACACATACCTTCATTTACCTATCAATGTAATGATGGATATCTGGGCTTTTGGTTGTTTGCTATATGTTCTCAAATTCGGAAGACATCCCTTCGAAGATTCAGCAAAATTGAGAATTATTAACTGCAACTTTTCTATACCTTCGACTTCTCAAGAATCGGATTTAATCGTACAGATTATTAAGTAGAATAAATTTTATTTTCAAGTTTAACTTTTATTTATAGTTTTAGTAGTTTTCAAACTAATCATTTGAGAATATATTTTCATTCCAAAGGCAATGCATTAAAATAGATCCAAACGAAAGAATAAGCGCTGAAAATATAGTTAAGTTATTGGAAGATAATTTTGTAGATCTGAGTTCTCCGTGTGTTAGTCCTCGTCAGTCAACACCAACTCAACCAACAATACCAGTGAATACACAAACTAATCAAACGCAACAAATCCCCGGTTCAGCGCAGCCTTCATTCAGTTTGTCTGGTTTTACGCGTTATATCAAAGATACGTCTTCTAAAGTCATGCAAACCGTACAAAAGTAAGTCAATTGATCGACAATAAAATAAGATAACTTATGAATAAATTGAAATTTAGTTCAATAGCGCGTCAAGATTTGGATTTATCTTATTTAACAACACGTCTGATAGTTATGTCATATCCGGCTGAAGGTCTTGAGTCAACGTATAGAAACCATATCGAAGACGTTAAAGCATTCCTCGATTCGCGACACACGCCATATATTGTGGTCAATGTTAGCGGTCGTTCCTATGGATATAATAGGTTTGGGCCACAAATTAAAATATTCGAAGGCGGAAATACTTGGAAAGATAGTAAGCGTGCGGCAACTCTTTGTTCAATAGTATCTTTGTGTCAATTAATACAGAAATGGATGACTGATGGAGAGAAAAAGGTTACAGTTATTCATTGTATGGTATGTTAGATCTCATTCAAACTTTCCTCCTTTTGATTCACTGTTTGAAAGCTGTTTCTGTTCAAAAGGACGGAAAATCGAATTCTGCTCTATTGAGTGTAGCATTAGTTGTTTGGATCGGTTTATTTGCTGATTATAAGTCTGCTCTCAATTTTTTCGCTATAAAACGAACTCCAGTTGATTTGACTCCATCTCAATGTCGTTATTTGTCTTATATTTCCAAAATTGGTGGCGGAAAACAAACCAATTTATTACCTTCTGGTTCAGATTCTATTGTTATAATTAAGTCAATTATAATGAAAGGCATTCCATTATTCACTAAAATGAGGTTTGGATGCATTTAATTTTGATTTAACTTTCGATTTAATACAATCTAATTATTAAAATTGAAGGGATGGCTGCCGTCCTTTCATTGAAGTTTTCATGAACGGTGACATTCGTGTTGCGTCGACTTCTAGTGAATATGAAAAATTACGCCCGTATACAAGAGGAAGAGATAATATAGTCGTTTGGAAAGATATGAGCATTCAATGTGATCCTAACGCAGATCTTAATGTAGTCATATCTCACGCTCGCTCAACATTGGGCTCAAAGATGTTACAGTCGAAGATGACTGCCATCAGAATATCTTCATTTCAGTTTAACTTATTATTCGAACACAAGGGAGTTGTTGGCGATCATATACTTAAATTTGATTTGAATAGTTTGGAAGGAATCGAAGAACCGGATCGCTATCCACGAGATTTTCAACTGATTGTTGAATTTGAATTACAAAGCGGTACTTCAGTCTCAAATTCTTTAAAATTATTCATCAATTTCTTTATCAATTACTTTTAATTCATAGGTTACTGTAATGAGTCACAAATTTCTAAGAAAACTAAAAACTTTGACGAATTTCAGTCAATTTATGACCCGTTATGTATTTTTTCTAATGAACACGAACTTGAAGAATGTCGAGAATTATTCGGAGCCCATAAAGAAACCCATAAAGAAACCCATAAACAGATATCTGAAAAGCCTAAAAGGCCGCCACCGCCTAAAAACAGGTATTAATATAATATATAACTAATTATAGGCGATGTAACTCATTATGCATTCATAATATTTGTATTTTAGCTTATATTCATAGGTTTCATAAACTAAAGCAAACATACATAAAAAATTTTAAATAGTATTAGAAATGTCTTTGGCTCGAGATTTTATGCTTGCGCTCACTCTTCTCGCTCTTTTTTATAAATTCGAAACTCTAACTCTTTTTTAATCTTTTTAAATAAATCTATTTTATATTCGAGAAGACTTTCCTCTTTATTCAAATTCCTAAAAGAAACTGAAACTTTATTTATCAGTTTATATATAGATTTGTTGGAACCTTTTAGTGATAATAATTTAGAGTTATATTATTTTAATTATAAAATCTTTTACTTCTGACAGCAATACTGATATAGAAGAAGAAAGTGTTATAAACATCTCTAAAGAAAAAGAAGCCCCTGTTTCGAGCTCTGATTTTTTCAATACTTTGAATTGGGAAGAAAATAATGAATCAATTATTGAAGAAAATAAAATTGAAAACTTTGGTTTAAATGAAATTAAAACAAGTGTAGAAAAGAAGGAAACGAAGGCAACTCTTAATGATTTACTATTGAATCTCAGTATAGATGAAACAAATAGTACTTCACGATCACAAACAACAACTTTGAGCAGTGATATATCAAATGATTTGTTTGAATCAAATGGCCCTCAATTAGACCTTTTAATTGAACCAAATGTTTCAACTAATAGTTTATCATTTAATGGAGAGATGGCTTCAAATGTAAACTTACTCAACGATTTAGGTCTGTTTGCATCTAATGTTGTGCCGCAAACGTTGACTTCATTTGATTCTAAATCTCCGCCGAATTTAATGAATGACATTTCATTCATATCAAACGCAACACTTAAATCTCCAACAATTCCAAAACCTTCGACTGTTAACAGTTCTCTTCCAACAATGCATAGAAATATATCAACGCCTAACTTAGCAAAGTTGGACCCTTTGGCAGAATTGGGTTCATTTCTTTCCTCTACATCAACAACAACTAAACTAAACTCTCCATCTATTCCAAGAGTTTCCTCGTTTACCACTTTTCAAACAACAAACGGATCAAAGGCTGACTACAATCGAAACAATTTTGTTGAAACGCAACCGACTATTAGTAATAACAAAAATACTAATAATGCGAGAGTTGTTGGAAATGAATTCGAAGACCTTTTGGGAGGCTTTAAACCAACACTTAATGATGGCGGGAATAAAAGTATTGGACAACTCAGAAAAGATGAAATGGTAAACAAAACTCATTCTATCATTTTCTTTAAAAATTGAATTGAATGCTATTCAGTAATGGGAAATGAGATTTTTTCTTCCGAATACTGGCCTCCCTGTTAAGGGTGAGTATAGGAAAATACATTAGCCGGTGGGTATTTTTCAAATAGAGGAGGGGTTGTTTTTCCAAAGTCTCCTTCACCCCCATTACTGAATGCTATTTAATTTTAAAGTCGTTTCATTTTAAGTATTATAAGCTCTTTAATAGTTTAGTTGAAAACTTTCTCAAGTTATAACACTTTGTTAGTGATCTTTTTATAAGTTTTGAATAATAAATAAGTCAATTGATTTGAAAGTTGTTTAAAATGAAATTAATATTAAAGATCGAAAATATAAATAATTGAAATGGTTTAAATGGTTTAATTAAAGCTTAAAGATGGGACTATAGATCCAATGAGATTAAGAGTATTGGAATGGAGAGAAAATAAAACTCGAAATATAAGAGCATTACTCTGTTCACTCAATGTAATTATATGGGAAGGTTGTAATTGGACACCAATAGGAATGCATCAATTGGTAACCGCTAATGATGTTAAGAAAATGTATCGCAAGGCCTGTCTTGCTGTCCATCCCGACAAAGTATGTCCTGTTCTTATTTATAACACAAAATCAAAACTTTAATTCAATATTTAACTGATTAATCAATTTTTAATATTTGAAACATAAAGCTTGTGGGGACAGAACATGAAGAGTTGGCAAAACTTGTTTTCATGGAATTAAACGACGCCTGGACTGAGTTTGAGAAACAGTTTGAATAACCAATAAATTATACAATTAATAATTTATCTATTTATTTATTCATAACTTTATGTATGATTATGTTTGAAACTCTACGGCCTCTCATTCGTTGATTACTGAAGATATGGTGACCAAAAAGTTGGCGAATCGGTGTTTAAGTTATCATTCGATTATAAATAATGAGTTTTAAATCAATATAATATATAGGATATAAAGTATATAAATATAACTAATTAGGGCTGTTATTAACGTATTTTATTATATATTCATTTATTTTAAATTCAAAATAATGTATACAAAGTTGATATTTGAAAGTCTAATTTAATGCATTATTAATTAATGAAACAATTTTAAAAGGCTTTAACTGTTGTGACAAATGTTTCATTTGATTCACATTTCATTTTAATTTGAAACCAAAAATAGTTATTGAAAGGAATACGAAAATGAATTAAAAACGAGATATTATTTGAAAACTCATGAAATTCATTTAAAATCAAAGTTTTATTCAAATTGATACATATCTTATATATTGCTGAAAAGTTGGACAATAATATATCGATAATATATAAATTGAAACTATTTAATGATGGAAAAGTCGAAGTCCAGTGTGTATTAATGTTATTTTGTGTTTATTACACGCTTCTATTATAGAGCCATCATTTGTTGATCCGCCCGGACTTGCGATATAATCAACGCCTGACTGTCGAGCTCTGTCTATATTATCCCTGAAAGGAAAGAAAGCGTCTGAACTGAGCGCTACGCCATTTAGCTTTGATATCCATTCTTTTCTATCGTTCTGAAAGATTCAAAAAAAATTAGGGAATCAAGAATTTAACTGACATTTAATGATTTCAATACTTCAGTTAATAATTTGGGAGGATTTTCAAATGATTTTCCCCACGTTTCGAAATCTATTTCAGTTCCAACACTTCCGTTTACGTATACGTCGATTAGATTTGAAATCTCGGCTCTTTTGACTCCCTTTTTGATAACAGCATTTGCAACTCTTGGATGTTGTCTAAGCCACCAATTGTCTGCTTTATCACCTGCTAAACGAGTGCAATGAATGCGTGATTGTTGTCCGGCACCGATTCCAATAACCTGACCATCTTTTGCATAACACACTGAATTAGACTGAGTGTATTTGAGTGTAATTGTGGCCACAATTAAATCTCTGATCGCCTCTTTGGTCAGCTATAATTAGAATCGCATTTTGATTAATAGATAAGTTCATTAATTCATAATATAAGAACTTTTCAACTTTGAAAAAAGTATTCATTACTTGTTTGGATTCGGCGACAACATTGGTTCCTGAAAATAGTTTTTCATCAATTATTGCATCGTTTTTCTTCTGGTCTAAAGTCAATCCAAAAATGACTCTCTGTTCAAATTCTTGTGATTCGTAATTAGGATCGATCTGATCGAGAAAAATAAATATTATTCATAAATATAACTGTATTAATGATTTCGAGAAATGTTTGCATTAAAACAAACCTTTAAAACACAATACGAGCCATTCTTCTTCTTCTTTAGGATTTCAAGCGCTGATTCATCAAAATCGGGAGCAATAATACCGTCAGAAACTTCACGAGATATTATTTTAGCGGTCGAAACATCACATTTATCAGACAATGCAATAAAATCACCGAATGATGACATTCTATCAGCACCTCTGGCTCTCGCATAAGCAGATGCGAGTGGTGTCAACTCTGAGGCCAAGTCTTCAACCATACATAATTTTAATTGCTCTTTAGAAAGCGGAACACCAATTGCAGCGCCCGCTGGACTGACGTGTTTGAAAGAAGTGGCCGCAGGCAGTCCTAAAGCTCTTTTCAAATCTCTCACGAGTTGATATGCATTTAGAGCATCGCATAAATTGATAAAACCCGGGGAACCGTTCACTACAGTTAAAGGCAAGCGATCTTCAAATGTATACAATTGAGCGGGTTTTTGATGCGGATTCATTCCATATCTTAAAGATAATTGTGAAACACCTGAACTGTATTGAGAGCGAAAATAGTTAGAAATCGCCAAATCATAGAGAGCCGTGTGATTGAAAGCTTTAACTGCAAGTCGTTTTCGTGTCGACTCTGAAACTTCATTAGTTTTTTGTAACTCATCAGAAACTACATCGTAATCATTTGGATCACAAATTACTGTAACTCTGGCATGATTTTTAGCGGCAGCTCTTAGTAAAGTGACTCCACCGATGTCTATCTGTTCGACTGCATCAGTTATACTAACATTTGCAGCACTGATAGTTTCAACGAATGGATATAAATTACAGACCACAACACTTATATACTGAAAATTTTGTTTTTTCATGTCTTGAACATCGCTTTCAATTTTTCGGGACAGAATTCCGGCGTGAATCGCGGGATGAAGAGTCTTGACTCTCCCGCCGAGCATTTCTGGCGCTCCCGTGATGTCCGAGACATCAGCAACTGGTAGACCGCTATCTCTTATAGATTTTGCGGTTCCACCGCTGGCCACGAGTTTCAGACCAACATAATTCAACTTTCTCGCAAAGTCTATCAGACCAGCTTTGTTTGAAACGCTCAAAACAGCTTTTTGGTAAACAAATTATTATTAAAAACATTTCTTTTGTTTAAGAGAAAAAAATTAGATAAATAAAAATTTTGTTTTTAGTTTATATTCAATAATCAGCATTTCTTTGAACACAGAATTTTCATCTTTCGCAAACATAACTTTCCTATCATTCAAATAATTATAAACAATTTCAGTATATATATTAAAGTTGGAATCTTTTCGAGAAAACAAACTGATAAGTCTTGAAAAGCAAAGCCTAATCCTAATTATATCTGTTTTGGAAAAGAATTACGAGTTCGACATTCAAGGATGAAAAACAAGGACACTCTCGACTTATAAACTTATCATTTTAAAATCATTAACTGTTTTGAGAAAGTTATTGAGCATTTTTGAAAAGAACTTTCAAAAATTTTCAATTCTCTCATTTTATTAAGATTTCTTTCATTTTTGATTAGTTTAAACAACTTTGGAATAAATTTGAAGAAAAATGTAAATCAGTTTTATTTAACTCAAAGAAATAGATTGTCTCATCATTTTAGTTGCTATTTTTTAACTGTTGAACAGAATATTTTAGAAATAGAGCAAAAAGTTTTTAAGTATCGATAGATATTTATTAAACAAATTTGATATAATTAAAAAATTAATACCTAATTCTCCACTCATTGCCATTTTTACAATTTTTTCTCACAAAATCTTATAAAAACTTGAACTTTTTGAAAGTTAGTTGAAATTGACAAACTTGACAGTTAAGAAAATGCAGTAGACTTTATACGAATGTCTCTCGATATCTGTCAGGTCTGAACCTATTTGATTGGTCTTTCCTCATACATATTGACTCCTAAAGTTATATCTGTCCTTGAAATGTATCCCTCAAACAATTTAAAGCTTACGATTAAAGTTTTTATCGAATCTTAATCAACAATTGTTTACTTAATGACTAAATTTTTCATAAAATCATCAAATCATTGGCAGAGTACTGATCTAAATATTTATTGTAAATCAAACTTTTAACTAAGTCTTTTAGAAACAAGTTTTAAAATAAATCTTATCTCAAATTCACTAATAAGTTAGAATCCATTATACATTTTGCATATGAAACAAACCTTTTTTTCTTGTTTTTAACTGTTTTAAGTATTTGCATTGATTTGTTATTTAGTTAATAACTAATGAAGAGCATAGGCTCGAAAACGACGAGCCTGAGTCTGACAAGCCTAGGCTCAGCCTAAGTCTACGCTCTTCATTATTAACAACACCTAAAATATAGAGTTTAAGACTCTATTCAAAATAAACTTCACATCAAATAATGAACTGATGAGAGCTATGATCACTCATACGAATTACATTCAAATTACAGATGAATGCATACATTTAAAACATGGTTTATTAGTAGCTTAGAGTTCAGTTTCGTAAAATTGTAAGCAAATGAAAGTATAAATACAAGTCTGTCATTACTAAAGTTATTATTAAAAGTAGAAAATAATTGTTGAACTCTATTGAGCACATCTATAGCATTGTTAGAACAGAACTGTCTCTTCATTTAATTATTAAATAATATCAATGTTAGCATTAAATCAATCACTCAGTCATTAATTATAAGTTAACAAACAATGGATAAGAAGATGACTAAAGAAAATCTGATGGAATACGGGATTAAACTCAAACACAGTTTCTCGTGAAGACATCGATAGTTCGACACAAGTTATCGAAATTTTAAAGATTCTGCAATCGCTTCAAATTGATCCACAACTTATACATAACACGCGCATTATTATAAGTGTTAATAATTTAAGAAAATCCATTAGTAATGAAGAAGTTATTTCATTATCAAAAGTCTTCTCAGATCGTGGAAGAAAAGTGTGATCGAAGAGAGCACTCACTTAAGAGATTATTTGATCCAAAATTCAATTTTAAATGAGAGAAAGGAATCTCTGAATCAGACAAATGAGTCTCAAATAGATATGGAATACGTGAAGATTCTGAGCAATGGAACCACAAATGCTAATCGACTTAAATGTTGTCATCTTCTCGCAAAAGCATTAATGTCTGAAAAAAATAATGATATCAAAGAAGATCGTCTGTCGGCCGCCAAACTCGGCTCTCAAATAGAAAAATTCATTTTCAAAGAGTTCAAGAATACTGACGCAAAATATAAGAATCGCGTCCGAAGTCAGGTTTCAAATCTCAACGATGAAAAAAATTTGGAATTAAAACGAAACGTATTGAACAGATGCTAAACAGATCGCTATTATGACAGCTGAAGAAATGGCCACCGATTGTATGAAACAATTGCGTAAACGATATGAAATAGAATCTATTAATGCAAATCAATTGCCTGAAGTGTTCGGCACTACAACTCAATTATTAAAGTGTCCAAAATGTAAGAAAAATACCTGTACTTACAATCAGGCACATCGAACGCGCGGACGAACCTATCACTACATTTTGCCTCTGTATTCATTGTGGCCATCGATGCAAGTTTTAAAGTTATTTCTAATCTATTCATTCAGTTTTCTAATTCTATTCATTTTGTTTAACGATTATTTTTATACTCTGTGTAAATGTATATCAAATACCAGTTTTTCTGAAAGTTTGACGCGAATGACATCCACTGTCTTCAAGATATTTTATGATTCAATTATTGAATACTTTCAGAGTTTTTAAAAAAATATATGAATATTTTCCAAATCATGTAAATTACAAACCATACTTATTTTCCATATTCACTGAAAGTATTAATTTGAATGATAAATATTATTATTTTTAAATTATTTCCGATTTTATGAATTCGTGCTTTCATTTAAAATTTTTTATAAAAATATATCGTTATTCTATTCACTAAATCTTAATGTTTCACTCGATTCTACAGATTATTATTCATCTATTTGTTAAAATTGTTAAAAAAAACTCGATTAAAATTAATAACTTTACAATTCAATAAGAGATTTAACAGTAAGTCTATCGATAAATGGCTCACTTTTATTATGCATTCAATGATTTCGAAAGTATTCAAGTGATTACCTTTGCATTAATTGCAAACATATAGGAATTTAAACTAAAATGTTTGTCATGCAAACTAAAATTTGAATTTGGTAATGAACTGAAACATCGCTTTAGTTGTTATGATCTTTATTTAGTTTGTAATTTTGAATGTTATAATGATTGAGAAAATGATAAATGCAATGACTGTAACATATAATATATCGTTGAATAATAGAGTGGACTCTAAATAATGAAATTAATGGAAATTGAAGTGTGTGTTCAACAGGGATAACGTGTTAACAAATAAGTTTCAACAAATTGCTCAAAAGTATAATAAAGTGATAGTTATTATTATCAGATTTGCATACTATATAAGTTAGCTATAAAACAGTGTATAGTATATAAAGGTAATGAAAAAATGGCCAAACAATGGATATATTGCAGGCGAAGGACATTAGAAAAGCTGAAGCGATTACAATAACTTTAATGAATGCTTTTTCAATATAATTCAATTCAATCCTATCTACATAAATAACTTTTTCTCACTTTATGCTATATATAAGTATATAATATATGTATATTTATATAATATTTATAGTGTCTCTAAATCTCTACTAAAGCTGCTTCTCATCAAACATGAGTCTAAGACTCACTCATTTTCTTTCAACTGATTTTTAAATAAATATACATCAATACAAAGCTTTCAATGTATTTTACATAATAAAGATATATCACCAGTGCTTTTATATAGCGACTAAACTGTCACTCATTTAAAGCTCATTCTAATCAATCAATAGTTTGAGTACTTGTAACTACACCTAAAACGGCAGATGAAGAACTACTTAGAGATATATCGTTTGTCTGTCGATCCAATTCAGTCATCGCTTCCTGTATGGCCTGCTCTAGAAATGAGTTCATTCTTTTGCCGCTAAAATATCAAATTATTCAATAAAAACATCATAAACAGAATACAAATCTACAAATTATAAAAACAAATCAATTATAAATACCTTCGATGTCTTTTTCTGGCGCAGTGATGCTCTTCTAAACCTTCGGATAAAGTTTTCAAATTTTCAGGATCTACTTGAGTGAGAGAGTGGTCACCAAACCATTTAACTGTTAACTGAAATGATAAAAGATATTGAGTATAAAATAGAACTCGATTTAAATATAATAAAAATTGTCTAACTTTTGCCTCTTCTTTAATAATAGAAACTTTAATAAGTTCATTATCATCGACAAGCTTTCCGGGCCAGAACCTAACGTCTCCCATTTGACCCCAAACAAGATCTCCGATATTAAAAGTTCTGGGCTGTGGTGGCAAAGGAGGTGATTGAGGAGATTCATCGTCCGAATTGTCATTTCCATAATAAACAGACAACTCTTTACGTAATCTTTTGAGTCGTTTTAAACTTCTTTGTCGAGTAGAGTCAACCACTTGTTGACTGTCAGGTTCTTCACAATTACCACATAAAGGAGTTTCTGTTGGCTCTGATTCAACACCGGAGTCACTTCCGGTTCCATTAAAACATTCACTACTGGGAGACGATTGTTCTGATGAGACATCACTGATAGGATTTTCATCATTATTACTTTCAATTTGAATGTCTTGTAAAACGGGTTCATTATTATCACCGGTTAATGAAATGCTATTAAACGAATCATTGCATTCATTCTCTGACTCTTGAGTTTCAGTATTAGAACTGCTGCAGACATTGTTCACCAGGTTTTCTGAGTCAGTTTGCAGTTCACTTTGAACCGCAACACTTCTAATCGATTCTTTTTGACTCGAATCGACTGTACAATCACTTTCATCGGTTTGACAGACAGTTTGACGGTTTGTTTGAAAGTTTTCTGTTTCTAATTGTTGTTGTTTTTGTTGCTGTTGTTGTTTCTCTTGAATTATAAGTTCTTTTTGTTTCTTTTCATTATCTGCCGCCTGTTTTAGTATTGAAGCCACAGTTGGCGGATGTGATCGATTTGTTCTGTTATACTCTTTACGTTTTCGCGTTCGAGTAAATTGTTTACCAGTTTCTGGAATACAGTTTCTGTGAGGCATTGAAATAGCATTTGTGATTTGAAAGGCATTTGGAAGAGCTGTTAAACTGGTAGCGGTAGCGATATGTGGAAACATAGCTGTCTGTTGTGTTATCGCATGATTTATAACCATTGAATGCTCGTGAGGTGGCATTAATTGAGGTATTAATAGAGTAGCACCGCTTCCAACTTCTTGATTAGGAGTTGGCTGTAAAACAGTGACTGTATTCGCTGATATTTGAGTCAATGGCACAGAATTTATAAATTGAAGAACTTGTTGTCCACCGGAAGGGTTACCAGAATTGATGATTTGTGGCGCGACTCCAACCGCTGGAATCACATCATTCACTGAAGTGGTAACAGTCGTAACATTAGGAACAGAGAGTGGAGGCATCGGAGGATTTTGTGGAAGTATTGATATATTGTTTTGTGAGTGATGTTGAGAACGATCATGAGATGTGTGTAATCCTGACGATAGTGAGTGAGGATATGTTTGATTCAAATTAATAGCAGTGGTTGATAATGGACTTGCATTGAAAGCAATGGCACCGGCATTGGCAGAGTTGGCAGACGATAGACTATGACTTCCAGAATGTAATGGTATATAAGACTGTATGTTAGTTATTGTTGTCTGAACTGAATTAGGATTACATCCAGAGTCAGAATTATTGAAATGATGACTGAATGTGTCGGAAGTGAACGTTTGTGTATGAGAGGGTTGTATAAGATTTACGTTTCCGTTTTCATAAGATATCATTTGTCCGTAATTTGTAGGGTTTTGTGGCGTATAATAAATCGATGTCTTGTTATCATTCTGATGAAGTGATAACTGCGATGAATCACATGAAGAAAATGAATAAACGCCAGCAGTATTACCGCTATTGTCATACAAACAGAAAGAATTTGTATGTTGTGGTATATGTTGTCCTCCATTTGATCCAATTTGTAGTGCAATCGGATGTGTTTCGCTATTTCTGACCACATTTGTATTATGTGTTGAAATCGGGACTGAATAATGACAATGAGTGTCACAATTAGTCGCCTGTTGTATGTATTGCTGTTGCGATCCTATAATAGTTTGGTGTTCATTACGATTATTGTATTGATTAATATTATGCGAAACCAAATCAGTTTCAGTGACACCAGATCTCAATTTATCGATATTTTGTTGGTTCGCATGAATCACAGAAACGGTGTCCACAATGTGTTCACTCGAATATTTTGTGACTCTTATCTGAGATGAATTTGGATTATGATTACCAACACTTGAAAGAGTTATGCAATCATTTTGTTGTGCGCATACATTTTTGCCGTTTTGGAAGTGTTGCTGTTGTTGTGGAACTGAATAATTATATTGTGGTTCATATAAAGTCTCTGAATGTCTGTGTTTGTCATGTTCTTCATTTAGTTTGTTTTGAAATCTGATGTGTTTGTGTTGTTGTTGAATATGTTGTTGATTGTGTTGTTGTTCATCAATCAATGCCTGTGATTGTGTTGAGTGTTGTTTATAAGTCGCAAATGCTATTATTTTTCTTTTACTATTACATAATTTATTTTGATTATTACTTTTTGCCTCTTCTATAGAAAAATGTTTTGATTGAACGTTTGGCTCAAAATTGAATGTTTTGTTAATAATAAGCGGACATTCGAGACCACACTTACAGGTTCCCAAACTTTCTAAATATATAGCGATCTCATTGAGTGAACTCAATAAACAATTTGTTGGACTGTAATAAACAATCTTTCCATCAATTAGTTCTCTTCTCCACCCGAATGGTATTGTAATAAATGGTGGATTTATTGATGAAACAGAAGTTATAGTTGATATCGAAGGCACACAATTGGATGAAACCATCTGTTGATTGGCTTTAATTGTTTGAATCGATTGATTGCCAGCAATGGAGACATTATTATTGCCATAATTATTGACATCAATACCAATATCACTGCAATTAAGTGTTGTGATCGCTATTTCATTACTATTTATGTAATGCTTTTGTGGACAATAATTTGCGACACAATAACTATTATTGTTATTAATATTATTATTTGTTGTACTATTAGTTGTATTACAATTATGAGGATTATTACGACTTAATGTCACAGAACTTGTCATTATTTCCAATCATTTCAATCACTATTCAGTTTATATTCAAAATAATATTCAATTTATTTTAATATTAGTTTTAATTTATATCAAATATCATTAATTACTCACCAAATCATCAATTTTTAAACCAATTTTTCAAAAATTAATACAAAATAATTATATTTTCGATGATATTAAAAATTATTTTATTTTTATTTATATTCCGCCAAAAATTGTTGAAATTTTAATTTTTAATTGAATTTAAAATTATTATTAGTTTCATAAATATAAACAAATTTCAATTAATTGTAATTTAAGATAAATTTTGATAATTATTGTGTTTAGTTATGAAATATGAGACACAAAAATAGGGCAAATAATTGCCAATAATATAATAATAATAATAATTAAGTGAATTGAGAATTGAGGCCATGTATTGAGTCAAACAGTAAAGCATTCACTTGTCTTCGTTTGTGTTGTTGTCTATCGTTTAGCGCAAATCGATTACACATTTATTAACACAATATATCGAACATCGAAACTATTCAATCGATTGTTTTGGGTCTTAAAATATTAATACAGTTAAACCTAATTAATAATTATTACAATCAATTTAAACCAAATTCATTTAAATCCAACTTTTTATCATTCATTATATTTGTTTGTAAATAATTTGTTTAAAAAATACATAAATTTTGGAATAAAGCGTTATTTAATTTGTTTATTATTAAATAATTGGTTGTTCATTATATGTATACGTCAGTTGTGAGTAATTTTATTGATTACATAATCATTTGAGTGAATGACTACGTGTACAGAAAAAGCATTATTTGAATTA
>JAQFXV010001044.1:0-15856 GCA_034694065.1 Camisia spinifer
ATACATCATATACATGTATAATACACGTATAATACATGAGCAAAATTTTTTTGATGTATTTTTCCAACGCTAGTTATAACAAATTCTATTTTACAATAGAGTTTATTAAGACAAAGACATTAGATATGTAAGACATACTGCGAAAGTTATGCAATAGAACAAAGCTTATATAATCAGGAAAGTATATTAATGCCGGTGAGTTAGGCCTTTTTGCATTTGATTGGCTCGTTTTTCAAGTGATTTCAATAGATCTCATAACAAAATCATGGCGAAAAGGCGTAACTCACCGGCTTCAATATACTTCCCTGACAATATATGTTTTCTATTGAATATTTGACATTGAATTACAAGGACTTACGATAATAAATTTTAATAGCAACTGTAACTATGGGGGGGGGGGGGGGAGGGGAATTGATACTGTACATCGATCAAATTGCTATATATCGAAAGTTTTGCTCATTCTGAATCATGTTTATAATATAATGTTTGTTGTGAATATTTGTTGTAAAGGCTCAATGAAATTTATTTTTATTTTTTAAATCTCTTGTCATATGAATTTATTCCTTTTTTAATTAAAAGAGTTGTTGAAATCTTATATTGTTGAAAGCTGTTGAAATCATTTAATCAGATTTATCTCAAAACTATGTTTAAACTGTTAGTTATGTTTTACTAAAACTTATTTATTATTTAGTTAATAACTATTGAATTGTATTACAATATATAGAGAGGCATTGTCATTGAAAAACATGTACTGGTACTTTTCTAAAGCAATAAAAAAGATTTATTCTAAATGTAGGTTTATAATCTAGAAGTGCACTAATGAAAAATTCTAGAAATATGTATTAGTGAATTGTCAGACGTGCCTAACGATTGATAGCCATTTAATTATGACATCACGCTTGCAAATATAGAGAGCATGCTCAGAGTAGGGGACGTATTTTAAACACAATATTGTTTTACAAATAAATTATTGATTTCAATTTAGTCTCAATTATTGATAAATAAATTTTCTAATTAAATAAATAATAACTGAAAGTATATTTATATTAAATTGAATGCAATTTTTGGATAATTAACTAATATGAATCGGGTCTCAGTTACAACAATTCAGATAAAGCGCTTAAATTTTTTTTAATGAAAATATCATTCCCTGGAAAAACGTCATAAGCTTAAAATCCTCGTTAGCTATGAATGGGGATTCACTCTCTCATATGTATAAGTATTGATTTAAATATCTATAGAAAAGTGAAGAAATTTTTTTAATCGAATTACTCTCAAGTTTATTTTGTATTAATAGTACTTTTTAGAACTCAACTTTTGAGTTAAAAGATAGTGAATTTGTACTATTATATTAACTAATGACTCAAAGACTGAAATATTTTCTAAGCAAAACAATGTTTTCATTAATGATAAGGATTTTTGACTCATTAATAGATGATTTGTCACTCATTGAATTTATTTTTAATCAAGTATTACTTTTGAGTTGATTTCTTTCTCTTATTTCTTCACTTATCTTATCTTTAAACTAATGATTGATTAAATTTCATTAAATTTGATGCTCATTCTTAGGTGAAAAGATTAGTGCACTTTTAGATTATAAAACTCCAAATGAGATAATTCTACAGTACTGTCAGTCAAGTCTTTGTTGATGGCATTGAAAAAAGTAATTTTGTTTGAAAAATTTTATTCAATTGAGAATTCAATTATTTATTCAAATGTATTCAAAATTTATTTAGTTGTAGAAACTCATGCATTGAAAAGACGCGCTTTTTATTGAGCACAAAAAATGAAATACTTGAGTGGTTTAATTCAAATTTAATATATATTACCTCTGTTTTACCCCATTCTGACTTATCATATATTATTGATACAAATATAATACGTAATAACTTGAAGTTCAACAATATATTCGATAAATAGTTTAATTTTAATAAATAGTTTAATGAATCGAGAGTTAAATTATTGCAAAAATCAATAAAATTACCAAAAAAAGACTTTAAACCAAATAAAAATTTATGAAAATTTCAAAGAATAACAAATGAATAATATCTAAAAAACTATATTGTTTTTCACTTTGATTTCGGAATAATTTGATGTACTTTTTTAGAATGTCTATTCATTTGTGACCTATCAGTAAATCTTCTTAAACACTGCGGAAAATCACAAACAAAAGGTCTTTCATTTCGATGAACCATAAGATGTAACTTAAGATTATGACTTGTGCTGTATTTCATATGACATTGAGGCCAATTACAAACATATCTTTTGATACCATCGTGTACTGCCTTATGTCTCGTTAACTTTGAATTCATATAAAACCTAAAACAGAACAATTCTATTGAAATAAAACTCCAAAAGATTATTTTTAATCAAAAACCTGGCTTCACATCCGGGCCATTCGCACATAAATGGTTTCTCTCCCGTATGCGCCAAAGTATGTCTTTTTAGTCCCTGAATACAAATCATTAATTCAATTGTTTTTCGAAAAGAGCACTTTTTATTTCTTTATTCAATTTTATATTAAAATATGTTAACTCACAAATTATTATGTTTATGAATTAGAACTTCAGGTTTTTCAAATATTTTACTTTATTTAAATGTGTTTTAAATATTTCATAGTTTTTATTTATTGGTATTTAATGAATAAATCTTCGATAGAAGAAAAGTATTGAATTAGAATAAAAGTAACACAATTTCTAGGATTTGTAGTTCAATCATTTAAATTCAAAAAATAATATATTTAATGATTTTTCTATTTGTAGTTTAAAACAGTTTGACATAAAATTCAATTTAAATCTCAAAAGCGCTCTTTTTGAAAAACATAATTCAAATATCAATTAATTTTTGAATCAATTGTTTATAAATAGAATTAAAATGATAGATAAATATTTAAATAAAAGAAAACAAACATTTTTGGTCTTAAACTTGGTCTCACATCCGGGCCATTCGCAGCTGAATGGAAACTGATCCGAATGTATGCATAATTGGTGTAATTTTAAGTCTGCGTTCTTAACAAAGTGTGCGTCACAACCCGGCCATTCACACAAATAAGGATATTGACCCGTATGTAAAATCATATGTCTCTTAAGCCTATCTCTAGTCTTAAACGCCTGATCACATCCACTCCATTCACATTTGAACGGAGATTCAGAGCTATGAATACACATTCGGTGTAACTTAAGTTCGCTGTTATTCACAAAACTTGAGTTACAATCAGGAAATTCACATTTAAATGGTTTTTCTCCAAAATGACGCCTTTTATGAACCTTTAAAAAAATTTAATAAATAATTATACTATAGTTTGCTCTGAAATAGAAATTCATTTGATATTTAAGTTCAAAACAAAACTATAGAATGAAATTTTATTAAGAATAAAATTATCCTTCGCTTAAAAATATGATTATTTTGAATATAACTTTGAACTAACCTTTAAATTGCTTATACTTTTGCTCTCAAACGTGCATTCATTCCAATCACACTTATATTTCTTATTATTAATGATTAAATTTCCGAAATGAGCAGATTTTTTGTGTTCAAACAGCCGTTTCTGACCCCAAAACTTGAGTTTACATTCGGAACAATTGATTTGTTTCTTATTTAAATGCATTTTACTTATATGTCTCGAAACATTCCCTTTATTTCTATTCTGATAATTACAGTTTGAATATTGACAACAATAGCCGAATATCTCTTTTTTCTCTCCTTTTTTATCAAACTTAAAACCTATTCAAATGAATAAATGGATAATTAGTGAAAAAATTACTACAAAAACTTCATAATCAATAATTAAGTCACAAAATTTTTGATCACTTGATTCCTCTTTGACTTCATTATCAAAACTGTTGAATAAGTTATCGAAAAGTCTATTATTTTTGTCATTATTATAAATAACTTTTGGTGTTATAAAATCTTTACGTTTACATCGCTTTACATTCTTTTTATCCGACTTTTTCTCTTCAATTTCATTATCAATATTGAAGTCTTCGTCAGAATTGAAATTATCTTCAAATTCTTGATCAATAGATTCATCAGAATTATGAACAAAACCATCAGTTTCTTCATTAAGATTATTATTATTAATATTTAATTTATTATTAATCTCTTCATTAATTTCTGACAATTTTTGATCATTAAAAACATATTTATAATCATTTTCCAAATCATTTAAAACCCCTTTATTTTCAATATTTTCATAACATTTACAACAATTGCAGAAAATGTTTAAATAATTTCTATAACTCTCTAATAATTTAATACATTTTTTTGCGAATAATAATTGATTAAAAAGTCTATTATTTTCTTCTCTCAACTCTTCAAATAAGTCATTGATTATGAGTTTTGGTTCAATTGATTTCATGATTGAATTCAAATAATTGCTCGAAAATAAATACTTAAAATTAAATGAATATAAAATTAGCGTAAAATTAATTTCAATATTATTGTTATCGTAAACATTGATATTAAGGGACTATTAATAAAATACATTCATTACATAACTGTTTATATATTTTGATTACTATATGGTTGTTATGACAACACGTGAAATAATATTTAAAAGTCCTTCAAATCTTTTAAAACTTTTGCATCACTTTTTAATCATAAACAAAAAGTATTGATATTGAATACAATTCAGTTTAAGATTAAGGAAACTATTATTTCAATTATTTTTTGTATTAAATCAAATTAAACTATCTTTGTAAGTAAAAAAGTTTACATTTCTTTCTATTCTCAATATATTACTCATTACTTATTTGTCTGACAAATATTTTTGTTTTATTGATAATTATTTTGCAATAAGTGTTGTGTTTATTGACAAAAATTTTGAAATTTGAAAATATTTAGTTATGATATTATTGTAATTAAACATAAATTTTCATATATTTACTTATAATTATTTAATTTTTTTTATAGTTTGAAAATTATAAACCATTTATTGAATTATAACTAATTAATGATAAATTAATAACAATTACTATTAAAATGACAAACAATTCAAATAATACTCAAATTGAGTTTGAATTCAACACAAAATCATCAATTATTGCAAGATTAATGATTTCTCAGAAATTAAAAGTGAAATAAAGAGTAAAAATTTAAAAATTTGTTCAAATGAATGGTTCATAAAAGTGAATCCAAACCATACTAAAGATGGAATTAATTATTTAGCAGTTTCTATGGCTTTAATTAAAAGCGATAAATATAAGGTTTTAGTCAACAAATACAGAGCTTTTATTAACAATGTTTACAATAGAGAAGTCTTTGCGAGCAATTATTTTCGGTTTGGGTTTAAAATATCTCATGGATTGACCACTACTTTCATTAAAAATAGTAATGATTTTGTCAAAAGAGAGGATTTATTGAACAGAAAAAATTAATTATTGCCTAATAATAAGCTGACAATTGGTTTCGATATTGAGTTTGAAATCAATTTTTACAATCAGTACAAGAGTTTTGATTTCGAGAAAATTATGAACAATAAGTCTTTGAGTGATTTTAAGTTTATTGTCGGCGGAAAAGAGTTTTTTGTCCATAAAATAATATTGTCTTCGCGTTCGTCAGTATTTAAGGCTATGTTTGAAAATGATATGAAAGAAAAGACAACAAATGAAGCGGTTATTGAAGACATTGAAAGCGATGTTTTCGAAGAGTTTCTCAATTTTGTATATTTGGAAAAATTCGATAAAATCGGAAAAATGGCTGAAAAACTATTACACGTTTCGGATAAATATAATGTCATTGATTTGAAATCCATTTGCGATGAATTTATCAGTCCTTGTATTGCAGTTAAAAACGCATTCAAAAGACTAATAATTGCTGATAAATATTGTGCCGAAAAGTCGAAAACTAAAGCAATTGAATGTATTGTCGATAATTTGCGTGCTTTTTGAGAGGAATCGAGAACTGAATGGTTAGAATTGATTAAACGATACAATGAATTGGCGGATGAAATAATAGGAGCGATGAGTAAAGATCTGATTCCTAAAAATCCAGCTAAAAGGCAGTGCACTGGTAAAAGTTGGACTAAATTTTAGATGAGTTTTAAACTAATCTAATGATCGGATATAATCCATAAAATTTCATATTTCTTACATATTTTTCTATACAGTATTTTATATTAACTTTTATTACTATAAAAATATCCGTATATTTGTATTATTTATAAGAATAAGGATTAATTCGATTTATTAATAAATACTATTGTTTTTTATTGAATAAATTGATTAATTTTTGAAAATCATTAATATATAGTTTGGAATAAATATATGGAAAAATATTAATTCCTGTTTATATAACTTTGAATGGCTTGAGAATTACTTTAATAACTGTTGATATACTTTGATTACTATATCGTTGTTATGACAGCACTTGAATTAATATTTGAAAGTCCTTCAAATCTAAAACTTTTAAATCACTTTTTAATAATAAACCATTATATGAATACTTGTCATAAACAAAAGCATTGATATTGAATTATTCAATTTGACTACGAATTCAGTTTAGGAAACTATTATTCCATTTATTTTGTGTATTAAATCAAATTAATCTCTATTTGCAAGTTGAGTAAAATATTTAGTTATAATATTGTTCTGTATTCTTAATATACAATCGTTCTGCTAAATGTCTGGCTCGGGATTTGTCTGTTAAATGGTAAGTGCTGTTGATTTTTAATCGATAAAAAATTTATGCGGAGTATATAGTTTGGGACCGACATCATACTCGTCTAGCGTGATTTTACTCAAAAGTGTTTAGGAAATAACCTAGCTGAATCGCTCAGAGAAATTTAGCATGAATTTTCAAATTTCGCTGGTTTGAATCAAAAGTTAATCAAAAATGATTGGAAATGTGTATTTTTGTTTGGCATTGGTCTGAAAAATTTTCACTATGAAGTGGCATTTGCCCTCTCAATTTAAACATGTTTACGTAGATAAGTAAGCGTAGAATAGAGGTCAAACGCTTCTACGGTTATACTAAACGAGAGGAGCTTTAGACCCTGTCTACGTAAAAATTTTTAGGTAGAAAAAGAGGGCAAACGTGTTTACGCAAACGGGCATAGCAAGCAGTAAAGCCAACCTAACATAACCAAACTTTATACTACTAAACTTATTATGGTTAAACTTCACTGTATGGTAGGTAAGGCTGACTATACTGCATGCCGGGTGTGTAGGAAAGTCGAATTTAAGGCGCCATTTAACCAGTCGCTGATCAGCCAAAATTTAGCATAAGCTAAAATATTTTACAGGACAGACATAACTTTTCTCAACTTATTCGCATAGAAATTTTCTAAATTAGAGGGCAAACTGGGTATGAGAGCTAAGTTATAGCCACATAGCATTTGCCACTCATATTCTAACTTTATATCTATGGAAAAATCAGCTAGCAAAAGCTAACAAGTCCTTTTGCGTCAGACATACCATACTCAGTTTACAATCGTTGACAAAACTACGGGATTCTGCAGGTTTGATACTAGTGCTTTTTGAGTTAACTCAAACATTTAAGTTAACTCAAATTAATTCAAAATCTCAAACTCAAAAAGCACTATTTGATACCCCTTATCATCAATAAAATTTTTTTTTGAGAAATACACATGTTCCAATAGAAACTGATAGAAATTAGACTACATAGTTTCGTTCTTCAATGAATATGGTGTTTACTTTCATGATAACTGGCTGATAATTTTAGAAATCGTAGCCTAATTTTATTTAATTTTCATATATTTAAGTTTATAATAATATAATTATTTAATCTTTTTTATAGTTTGAAAATTGTAACCCATTTATTCAGTGGTAACTTAAACTTAATAATAATAATAACTACTATTAAAAATGACAAACAATTCAAGAGAAAGTGATACTCAAGTTGAAATCAACACAAATTCATCAATTATTGTAACGATTAATGGCTTTTCGAATATATAAAGTGAAATTCAGAGCAAAAATATCATATTTGGCACATGCTATTTAATATTCAGGCAATATTATAGAAATTGACTATCATTTAAGCAGTGTACTAAATTATGAACTAGAATATCAATTACATATTAAATATACCTATAAATGTTTATATAAACAAATTCATATAATGCATTCACTGCATTCCAACAGCCAAACTCTCTCTAAAATACTGAATTCACATCATCCTCGCCTCTAAAGCTTATAAGTTTGAATTAACTTTTTATAACACTAAATAAAGTGATACTTAATTAAATTTAGTGGATTAATTTTCTCTATTTTAAATCAGTCTTCAAAATATATAAAAGTTAGTAGATCAAAAGTAAAAAAGAATCAACCTAGGTTAAATTTTAAGTTTACAATTTAATTCAATGAAAATAATAATGTGCATCTATTCGCAGTCTATTTTGGCGATAATGATAATTCTTCATGTTTCAACAATTGCTCATTCTGAAGGAACATGTGACAATAGTGATGAAGTAGTAAAGTCTGTATTGGGCAATCTGAATAACCTAATGTTTATCGGAAGACCTCAGCCAATTTGAGTGAGTGTTCAATCGAAGTTTTCAATTTTTATCCAATTTAAAAAATTATGGAAAATTTATTTTTAGGACCCGCTTATATTTTCAAACTTGTCAATTGCGTAAAAATTCCAAAATAATAAAAATATTTCAATGATTTTCAAGATATGAAGTCTTTATATCAAGAGAGTATCTCAAAAATTGTCTATGATAATACCTTTATTTTCTAGATTCTTTCTCAAGCTTTAGATAATTAATACTAAGACCTTTAGCGCAGATACATAATGAATTTTTTATGACTTTAATGAAGCATAAAAATGTGTTTCAAATAATTTTTATTGAATAATCTATATACTAATACTCAAATTTTGTTTGTTTGTCCGGCTATAGACTCGGTTCCTGGACATGATACAGACATGAGACCGGTATATATCACACCATTCCTGTTGCTTCACAGCTTAAGTAAACTCATTTTTCCTTTATATAGTTGATTAAATGTTTTACAGTTAAAAATTGGGTGACCACACTAGGATATTTTTGGAGTTATTTTTTACATAAATGAGGAATAATTTTTAGCTATAAAAATGTTTGATATTTGTATTTTACTCTTTCAAGAAAAACGCTTTCAAAAACTTTTGAAATTATATTATAAATACTATAAGAAAAAAATATCAAGACTTGTAAATAAGAGTAAACTTTTTTTACCATATTTGATTTTGATTATTTATTATTAAATCAAAATAAACCTACTAATTAAAATGTTATTGGAAGCACGCGAATCTACGGTGTTCATAATGAATTCAACAATGCATCGAATGTCAATAGTTTTCTTCATGATTTCAAAAATCGCTTTATTTTATTTTTTCGTATGATTTTCTCAAAACAGATATTATTCAAAGGCAAAAAGTTATTATAGGCTTCCAATGTTCTCCTGGTGGTAAACTTAGTTTTTTGGCGTTCACTATAGATGCCGTGACACAAAGATCGGATATTTATGTTTTTAATTAATTCAAAACAGGACTATTAAATAATACGTTCTCAGTGATCATCGGAGTTTATGGCTATGACTGGAATGTTCTAGCTAATTACGAATATACTACTTATAATGGTTATGTGAATGCCTTTCATAAAAAGAAATTGATATGCCTCCTTTGATGTGATTGGGGGGTATGTGAAACACACTGTTTTGGTGAATTTCTTGTAGACTTCGGTCCAGATACACATTGAATTCAATATGTACCTGGACCAAAGTCTACAATAAGTTCACCAAAACAGTAAGTTTCACATAAACCCCCAATCACATCGAATGAGGCATATCTCGATTAAATATATTTCATTCCCTTTTTTGATTGATAAACCTCTTTAATTCACAGAAAGGTCAAGCTTCAGATAATTTGTTCTCCCTCTACAAGCAGTACTATCCACTGTACTCCATTCTATGTAAATTTATTTACCTATTAAAATTGTTTTGAATTCATTAAAAACATAAATATCTGATCCCTGTGTCACCTCATCTATAGTGAACGCCAAAAAACTAAGTTTACCACCAGGAGAACATTATAAGCCTATAATAACTTTTTGCCTTTGCATATTATCTGTTTTGGGAAAATCATACGAGAAAATAAAATAAAGCGATTTTTGAATTCATGAAAAATACTATTGATATTCGATGCATTGTTGAATTCATTATGAATACCGTCGATTTGCGTGCTTCCAATAATATTTTTATTGATATTTTTATTAATAGGTTTATTTTGATTTAATAACAAATAATCAAAATCAGATATGGTAAAAAATATTAACTCTTATTTATATGATACGTGACTGAATGTTATTTTAATGTCATGTTTCGAAATTTTAACAAAAATTCATTTGAATAAGAGGACAAAATCCATTATTTTGTTGAAATAATAATAAATCCAAATAATGTTTCTCTTTAATCAAAAAATTTATGACTATAAAATAAAATTGAAGCCGAAAAATCTTTCCAACAAAATAAGATGAATGATTGGTAATTATGAATTGCACAATAAAAATAGCAATCGCTTTATAATTTACAGATCTTTGATAGTGAAATCGGATCATTTTTAAAGCTTAATAACTTTTTATCCACTTCATTGAGAAAAATCTATTTCATTTCCTTCAGTCACTATTTTATTGAAGATCATAATTTGACCCGAGATTTTCGGTTGTTAATAATCTAAAAGAGTCGGTCGGTATTCGGTGAGAAAATATAAATATTTGGTAGTCCTTTTCAGTTGAAAAAATGAGTTTTTATAGCATTTTGTTTTCTGATATTATCAAAATAAATTATTAAACTTCAACTTAGTGAATTATTCAATTTTTTCTTCTGAAAAACAGTCTTTGATCTGTAAGAATAGACTTATATAAATTATAAAAAAATTATTGAAAACTTCACTTCTACCTATATTAGACATTAGGTTTATTAAGTAATATAATTACAATTTATTTACCTGTCATCAATCGCTTTCATATAAAAAGCATTTTCTAAGCCTCGTGATTTCCATATGAAAATAATTCTTTTTAAATTATAACTAATGCCGACATATTCATCAGTTGTTTCAACAAATAAATTTGTATCTACATTATTTATTGGTGTGTTAAGTTCATTGAGTCCAGCATTATATATACCTTTTGATAAGCATATATTTATAACACACTTTGTGTTCCATTATCAATAGGAAATGATTTTTAAAAAACAAAATAAAAGATAAAACTCAATCAAATTAATTTCATTTCTAAAAAAATTCGATTAAATTGAAAATATTAATTTATTTTAAATTGAATTTTCTGATAATAAATTCAATCAATAATATGTATTCTATAAGCTTGACTTTTCTATACGTTAATTTTTTAGCAATATTTTCTACATATGTATGTGATATTCATAATCATAGACCCTAAAAAGAGGCGAATGAGCTTATCCATAGAACTACCTCTTTATGGACAAACATAAATAACATAAGATTATAGCCAAACAGGTGCACATCAAATAAAAGATTTAGATGAAAGTCATATGATTCTAACTTTTTGATGTTTTTGTTCATACTTTCAAATCTCATCAAATTTTCAGTTCATTTTATGATTTAAAATCTTTTGAATAATTTTTGAAATAATATTAATACAAAGTTAAATATTTTTGTGGAAATTGATATTTATAAGAATAAGGATTAATTCGATTTATTAATAAATACTATTGTTTTTTATATAATAAATTGATTAATTTTTGGAAGTCATCATTAATATAAGGTTTGGAATAAATATATGGAAAAATATTAATTCCTATCTCCAGTGTTTTACTATTTGCAACGCTTGACAACCGGTTGTTATGCATGTAAACAAATCTTTACTACAATCTTATAGTAAGATTTGTTTGCATGCATAACAACCGGTTGTCAAGCGTTGCAAATAGTAAAACACTGCAGATCTATTCTCAAACAAGTTTTCAAGATCTATAACTTACCGTTTAAATGACTTGAGAATTACTTTAACTGTTGATATACTTTAATTACTATATAGTTGTTATGACAGCACTTGAACTAATATTTGAAAGTCCTTCAAATCTAAAACTTTTACATTACTTTTTAATCTTAAACCATTGCATGAAAGCATTGATATTGAATTATTCAATTTGACTAAGAATTCAGTTTAAGATTAAGGAAACTATTCTTTCACTTATTTTGTGTATTAAATCAAATTAATCTCTATTTGTGAGCTAAGTAGAAAATTTAGTTAAATGTTTCTGTATTCTTCATATATAGTCGTTCTGCTAAATGTGTGGCTCGTGTTTTGTCTGTTAAATGAGAAGTGCTGTTGATTTTTATTTGATATAAATTTATGCTGAGTATATAGTTTGGGACCGACATCATACTCGACTCGCTTGATTTTACTCAAAAGTGGTTAGGTAATAACCTAGCTAAATCGCTCAGAGAAATTCAGCATAAATTTTCAAAAATTTGGTGGTTTGAATCAAAAGCTAATAAAAATGATTGTATATGTGTATTTTTGTTTGACATTGGTCTGAAAATTTTTCATTATAGGAGCTAAGTTATAATCACAGTATTTTCCACTCATATTCTAACATTATATCTATGGAAAAATCAGCTAGCAAAAGCTAACGAAAATTAGCTTAGCTCCGCCTCCTTTTGCTTCAGACATCCTTTTAATAAATATAATTATGCACCAAGCCTGAGAACTGGATTTGAGCCCAGTCATGGGCAAGGTATGGGTTTGCTATAGCCGTACGCCCCCCCCCCAAGATTTTCAGAAATCCAAAAAGTAGTGCTTTGTCCCCCTTCGCTTATTTGAAATTTTCAAAAAAGCAGTGCTTGGTCTTCTTAGATTTTTTATGGAATATTAAAAAATAATTGCTTAGTACCCCTTCGCTTTTTGATAAAAATCAAGTAACTAGATAAATGAATTTGAAAATTCGATCATTTTTGCTGCTAGAAGTCCAAGTTTATTCTGTATTTTCAATTGATTTTAGGCAAATTTATGAAAATTTTCTAAAAAAATTGAAAAAAAATATTGGACTTAAATTCTGAAAAAATTGTTTTTCAAATCCGATGAGTTTAAACCCCCCTTGAATTACGAAAAATCGTGGATTGGCGCCCTCCCCAATTGAACCTTGCCCATGTCTGATTTGATTAATTTACGATATATAAATGCAAAATATATACTCAATGGCTCAGGAATTAGTTCCCCGTTCGTTAGAACGGTCTTTAAAGCTAGTGACCAATAAAAATTAAATTTATATCTGGAAATATGGCATACAAGTGTTCATGCAATATTATAGACATTGACTATCATTCAAGCAGTTTACTAAATTATGACCTAGAATATCAATTACATATTAAATATACCTATGAATGTTTATATAAACAAATTCATACAATGCTTCAGTGCATTCCAACAGCCACATTCTTTCTAAAATATTGAATTAAACATTTACTCTATCCTCGGCTTGAAGCTTATAGGTTTTAATTTACTTTTTACAACATTAAATATAGTAATAATTAATTAAATTTAGTCAATTCATTCTCTCTATTTTGAATCAGTTTTAAAAATATATTAAAGTCAGTAGATCAAAAGTAAAAAAGAATTAAACTTGGTTAAAATTTAAGTTTACAATTTAATTCAATAAAAATAATAATGTGCATCTATTCACAATTTTTTTGGGCAATAATGATAATTCTTCATGTCTCAAGAATTTCTCATTCTGAAATAACATGTAACAATACTGATGAAGCAGAACAGTCTGTATTGGGCAATCTGAATAACAACTATCCGACTAATGGCTATCGGAAGATCTCAGCCAATTTGAGTGAGTATTAAATCGAAATTTTCAATTTTTATCCAATTTAAAAAATTATGGAAAATTTATTTTTAGGATCAGCTTATATTTTCAAACTTGTAAAATATGTACAAATTCCAAAATGAGAAAAATATTTCAATGATTTTCAAGGTATAATCTTTTTATGTCAAAAAATTTGTCTATAAGTATTAATATAAATATCTCCCGTCAAAAAATTTTGCCAAAAATGTCACTGAATGAAAATTTCGCCAATAATAATGTCGCCGAATAAAAGTGTCGCATCTAATAATGTCGGATAGGTTTTTGTCGCAACATTTCGATGGGATTTAATACACTATAAGAGTGTATTGCCAATTTTGGTGTTTATCGTAGATTTATAGATTCTATTTTAGTTAATATCAAATTTTTTCCTTTTTATTTTATTTTTTCGTATGATTTTCTCAAAACAGATAATATGCAAAGGCTTTCAATGTCCTCCTGGTGGTAAACTTAGTTTTTTGGCGTTCACTATAGATGCAGTGATACAGGAATAGGATATTTATGTTTTTAATGAATTCAAAAAAAGGACAAATGAATAATACGTTCTCAGTGATCATCGGATTTTATGGCTATGACTGGAATGTTCTATCTAATTACGAATATGCTACTTATGATGGTTATGTGAATACCCTTCATAAAAAGAAATTGATTTTATGAATTAATAAGAAAAAAATTGAATAGGTAAAGAAGTTTACATAGAATGGGGTTCACTGGAAGGTACTGTTTGTGGGGGAGGAACATATTATTTAAAGTTTGACCTTTCTGTGAATCAAAGAGGTAGTTGTCAATCAAAAAAGGGATTGAAACATATTGGATCGAGATTATGCCTCATTTGATGTGATTGGGGGTATATGTGAAACACACTGTTTTGGTGAATTTCTTGTAGACTTTGGTCCAGGCACACAATGAATTCAATCGGATCAAATTTTGAAAATCCTTCAAAAATATTATACTTGTAAAGTAGTTAAAAATTCTTGTAACTAAAAAATATGATGTTATTTTCTAATTAATTATTATTTTTATGTACGATTACTAGATCTCCAGTTTTGGAGGTTAACCTCCAGTCTCTTGTCCGATACCTTCCATGGAGGTCAAATCTCCAGTTTTTGACTTAATATTCTACTAAGAAATACAATTTTTTGGAAATAAAGTCTACCAAATTTAAAATACTTTCAGTACTAATTTTAAAAGTAGAAAGTAAGTAAAATATTGAAATGATTGAAATGAGTTTGCAAATAATTTTGGAATTCCGATCTACAAAATGCTGCAACGACTGAAAGAAAATCGGAATTTTTTTTAAAAATATTTATTTGGTTTCTAGTTAAGTATATTGAATCTCCTATAAATTTTTGATTAGATATATATAAGATTTGATAATTTTAAATTTCTATCCTGTTTTTCACAATGAATCTCAGTTTTTTTGGCTATCTAGCTAAAACCGAGTGCTTGGTCCCACCTTTTTCACTCCACTTTTCAGTTTAATCCAATTTAGAGAATTATTTTTGAGTTTAGAATTTTTATTTGAATTCATTGAAAAGTTTATAGTAGTTAATGAAAATAGTTTCAAAATTTTAGATTAAATCTTTAAAATTTTGAAACTTTCCTCAGTTAACATGAAAGCAGAGATTTCTATGCAAACAAATTATAAATCCAATGAATATAAGCTAGAATTTCATATATTTGGGATTTTTGTCAATAAAATGGATAAAAAGTTATTATACCTTAAAAATGATCAAATTTGACTATTTTTATTGTGCAATTTATAATTACTAATCATTTACCTTGTAGACAGATTTTTCGTCTTTAATTTTATTTTGTAGTTACAAATTTTTTAATTACAAAGAAACATTATTTGGATTAATTGTTATTTTGAAATTAAAACTTTATTTTAGGCTAGCTCAATCAGTAATACTGGTATCCTTTGAGGACCGATAAATAATTAATATTTTAAAAATAAATAAACACAATAAAAATAAAAGATATAAAAGAAACACATAATTTCATAATAAGAT
>JAQFXV010001045.1:0-15848 GCA_034694065.1 Camisia spinifer
GAATCATTTTTTGTGGAGTTGGAGTTGAATTAACTCCACTGGAGGTGGAGTTTAAGCCAACTCCAGTGGAGGTGGAGGTGATTTTGAAAAAAGTAGTGGAGGTGGAGTAGAGTTGGAGTTAAATGCTATGGAGGTGGAGTGGAGGTGGAGTTAGTTATTGAATATTTAGTGGAGTCGGAGTTGATTGAGTGGAGGTGGAGTTAAGATTTTTCATAATTGGAAACACTATAATGCATCTAAAAACTTCACCATATATGAAGTGCTTACAAATTAAAAAGTTGAGTTTTTTTATATCATTGAATTTGGGCAAAATTTAAACAAATATTACAGTTTTGAAGAAGGTGTTCAAAATTGGAAAACGATAAATGATGAATATTTCAATTATGCTCAATAATTAGTATTTCATTTCAAGTTAAAAAGCTCATTTTATGAAATAAAATTCTATACAAATTCTGGCGGATGATACGCAATATTTTTACCATTAAACGGTGATATAATCAAATTTTGGTATCAAAAATCTTCAGTATAATTCCATAGCTATTTCATTTTTAGTTTATCGTTCTAACCATGAAGCTTAAGCTTAAACTAATCTGGAAATTTTCGAGTATTAGCTTTGATCGGCCTAAGTTCAAGCTTAGCTTTTAAATAAAAGGTTCATAAATTATAATCATAATATTCAAGGCGCATAACTATCATAATAAATATAATAATAAATTTCTCCAATAAGGTCTTAAAATATATTTATTACAAGTTACCATTCAACCTTGAAAAATACTAGGTTTTATTTACCGTAAGCAAATTTTTGATAGTAGGAATAACTTTTATTATACCTCATGATTTGGCAACTAAACTAACATTTGAAATTTTCAAGATGGCATATTTGTAAATTATCTTAAAATTAATTTGTGCTTAAAATTATCCAAAATTAAGTTGTGATAAGAAAAAGTTCAAAATATCATTCAATATTTTTAAGATTATGCTTTAAATATTATTTCAATGCAATTTTCATACTCTATGATTAAAAGTCAATTTGAATTCATATTAATTAATGAAAAATCAAATCTCAACTTATCTTCGCCCGTTTGGAAAATTGTTACTTTGAAAAATAAAATAAAAAAATTCAAAATAACTAATTTTATCAGTAATTAAGAATTGCGCTATTTTTCCGCTGTTTGCGTTAATGATTGAGAGCTTAACTCAGAGTCTTTTGAACTTATTTTGAACAAAGCTTACTTTTAATCAATTATTCTGAAGAAGTGTTGAAATCCAATTAAATTCTAAATTAAAAATGAAATTATATCTAACAAATGTTAAAATGGGAAAAATCTATCATTTTGAAAAATAAAGTCATCGCTCGATTCGTTCCTTTGATGGTTGGCTTCTTTTTATGAGCTCAAAAATTATAAATTGCGAAAAACTCATTAAAAGTTTTCACTTTCGATCAATTTTTATAATGTACTTAAATATCTTATTTTATTTGAGTAACTTAGAGATTGTTTTGTAGATGTTTTAAATAAGTTTTCACTATTATTCAAATTCATTCACCGTAACGGTTAGGACGTAATAGCTATTTATCACTCGGAACTAACTTTGGTTGGGGTTATTTAAATATTTTCAGCTTTCAATTTTATTTAAATATAATGTAGGGTTTAGTCTTAAATTTGAATCGATAAATACTCAATAAAATAAGCTTTTTATTAATTTCCAATAATTGATTAGAGTTAATGAATACAATATGAATATGTTGAACAAAGATAAGGTTCTTTATAAGTAAATCACAATTTGATAATTGACTAATTTTAGAAATGAAATCATCATGTGTTAGAACATGAGTATTGAATAAAATGTAAAATCCAACAAAGGTAATTTTTGCATAAACGTTACGAAATAATAATGACTTACCTCTAACTCTAACGGTGAAAACAGGTTTTTGAAAATGAAAACTGAAAGCCTTAGGCTTTCTTTAGAAGCGAACTTCGAGGCAGTACAGTGTCCTCGATATAAGGAATGTGAAACGTAATGATACACTAGATTTAATGCCAAAATGTTCGAATAATAGCAACAATTTTTTTCTAAATCAAATATGATTCATTTCTTCGACTATTGTTCGCAAATCATTTAAATTATTAAGTGATTAATTTTAGAAATTACTATTAAGTTTAATGTGATATTATATTTGGCACTTAAGTTTCGTAACATCATTAAAAACGGGTGCGAAATAAAGAAGTTCATTCATTGTAAGTATTATATCAAGACTTTAGAGCCTGTTTTATTGATATTTAATAGTCTTAAGTTCAATAATGGCTGAATGAAACAAAATTCTGAACAGGAATATTACCTTTTGTTTTAATAAAACATTAATACTACATATGTCTTAAACATTGAATCGTTTAAACTCTGTTCTCCATAACAATAGGTTCTCCATAACTCAACCCAAAAATCTCACCTCACTTTTGGTACAACTCAAGCGAATAGTTGTTATGTGTTTGGAATATATCTAATATTATGAAGTTCAGAATGACTAAAATGAAATATTACTCAATTTTTATCTTCATATTTATTAATAAATACTATTCAGTAAGTGCTAATGTGTCGCTTACGTCTACATCTGAACTCATACCAGAAGCAAAATCAGTTCTTCAGACAGAGTCTGACACTCAATATGAAACAGAACTATTCTGTAGAGGCGAATGGAAGTCACCTCAAAACTGCAATAACAATAACTGTGATTATAAGGCGAGCTGGGAATACATCGATGAAAACGATGAAATTGTCTTCACTATTAGCACAAAAAATAGGAATAAATGGACTGGTATTGGATTTTCCGAAAATCAAGCCATGCCTGAAACTGATGCCATATTGGGATTAGTGGAAGAGAGGCAAGAATATTATTAATTTATAATTGAATTATTTTCTAAAATAGTCATAAGTTAGTTGATTATCAGAGAAGATAATTATCCTGAGAAACCGACGTTTTAAGAGCCTCTTTCATTCTTTCTTTCTGTTTCGTTTATAACAATACTTCATTTATTCAGTGATTTGTTGAAGTTATTTATAAAACGCTATAAACATTTAATTCATTGATTTGGTTTTAACATTCTTTGGAGGACAGGTGTCATTGTTCAGAGCTTAGACTTTAAGCTGTCGGAATTCAGGTTTTGATCCCTAGTTTTAAAGTTAGTATTTAGAGCTTTACCTCAATATTTGACTGGGAATAAAAACTTCATAACAAGGATCATTAATTATTATGTTTTGATTTAAAAAGTAATAATATGTCATTTCGATGAAATGAGCTTAGAATAGCTCATAGCTATTTGAACTGATAATTTAATTTTTAATAATCAATGTTTCAAAATTTAGAAATTATTAGAGAGCGAAATTATTCAAAATGCGAACCAAAGATATCGCTAAAAATGGCATTTTTCAATCAAAAAATAAAATCTCACTTTAATCGTCTTGATCTGAAGCCAGAATTTAGATATTTCTACAAAATCGAATAATTGATTAAAATGGGGGCGAGTTTTTCTCAAGCAACGAAGTGATTAACATTGTAAACACTTTGATTTTTTGCTATCCTACAAATAATTGATAGGATTGTCATAAATTGAAATTTGTTGAAAATGAAACTCAAACTCGATCTCATTCAGGAAATCGAATTCAAATTAAGTTATGAATTGTTACGAGTAATTACGAAAATTATATTTATTTTACCCATTATATTGATTGAATAATAGGGTGAATATATTTATTTGAAGTTTAAAAAACTGAACAGAAGAGGACTGAAAATTATAGCTGTTCACAAACTTAATTAGTCTTATCCGTGAACTTAATGCACTCTTTATCAGATTTTTAAAACTAGAACAGCATAGGTTTGTATATTAATTTTGAACAGCCGTTAGTTATTCTATAAATTGTGCCAATTTTCAGACTAAAATTTACATTGAATTGAATTTCAATAAATATTCTCAATTTGTTTTATAAAAATGGGGTTTACTCTACTTATATTTGAAATCATTAAAACATCAAAAATCATGAATCATGAAATCATTAAAATTTGATCATTATTAATAAAATCAAAAAATATCTATATGATGAAAATCATATTCTTAGTAATCATGTCATTGAGATTTTAAATGATTCTTGCATTTAGAAATGCTCCAAAATATTTCGTTTGTTTATAAGAAAAATTAGCCGAAATAAAGTTTAAGTTCTTTCATTGCTATTTAGTGGAAGATTTTTTCTGATGGATAGTTGGCTGCGTGCATACGAAGCCCCACCATTAGATCAGTCGCAAAACCTTTACAACATGTCCGCATGGCGTGAGAATGGAATCACAACATTACGTTTTTTCAGAAAAAGAATAACTGGTGATAACCGGGACTTTCAATTCACTGACACTAACTGTCCTTATCTCATATTTCCTGTAATGGGAGGTGTTTTTAATGCTGTCAATAAAAGGATTCGTAAGCATGAAATCACTCCAATAATATCTGACAGTAAAGTTTGCATAAGAAGTTGTAAGCCATCGCCCACCACAACAACCTCCTCATCAACTGCAACAGTACTCGAAACAGATTATAATGATCTGAACGATAAGAAGTCCTCATCGATTGAGACGACTTCAACACTAATGCCTATTCTGCCAAACGATAATGAAATGAACGAAAATTCATACAAAATTGAACTGAAATTGCCGGGTGTTTGGAAACCAACATTAGGACAAAGAAATTCAGACGACTACAAAACTATGATTAATAATATAAAAAATCAAATGCTCACAGAATTGAGTAAAAGTTATCCATCTTTTAAAGATTTACGAGTGACTGAACTTACAGGAGTTAACGAAGAATCAAATAGTATCATTGCAAGCATGGAATTAATTGTAGAAGAAATGTCTGACAGTAAAGAAACTTTGAAAGAAGGGGACACTGAAAAATCAGAGATACCTTCATTATTATCGACTGCACTTTATTCTGTTATCAGTGATGAACTATTGGGTGATTTAAAAGTAGATCCCAATTATTTGATGATTGCTAGAAAAAATGGTATTACAATTGTTATATTTGTAACTTTATTTTGTTTATAAAAGTTGATTTCCTTAACTTTTTATTGTTAAAAAACACTTTAGAAGATATCGGAAGTATTGATAAGGAATCTGAGTACAATTTTTTCAATGATGAGCAAACAAAATGGATCATAATTTTTGTTGGTGTTGCGGCACTGATTGGACTTGTTTTAATTCAAGCATTTTGTATGATTTGGCGCGACAGTCAAAATAAAGAGAAAAAACCAGAAAATGTACGGAAAAACTATTAGAATATGAATTAAATGTTAAAGTTGTTTATAATTTTCTAAATAAAGGACAAAGAGGTGCCGAATTCAATGCCTAACTCTCACTGGAAAGACTACGCGGCAGCCAATGCCAGAAGCGGTTATGGTTATGATAATTATGCGGGTCCTCTCGATGAAACAGACGCTACCATGAAGTCAAACACTGGTAAACTTGAAAAACAGAATGCAAACAAACAGAACTCGAAGAATACGGCAGAAAGAATGCCTCAAAAGTTCACAAGTGCCACATTAGAGAGAAACCTATCCTCACGTTCGAGGAATAATGAATTCACAAGTGCTTATGCGACACATGATCGTAAAGAGCCATATAACAGACCTTATATTCACCCATCATTTTCACAACAACTTCAACCAGATTTTTATTTTATGCCACATCAGAGAAGATATTCAGGAGAAGTCGTTCGAGTTTTTGTCGACTATAATAATCCACAGTTTACACCCAAATAGTTATCATTATTTAATAGATAAATACTCATTTTTGGTTAATTCATATTTTGGTTATAATATAGTGCATACATTTTCTATTTTCAGATTCATATTTATCTAAGTGTTGCTCAATCTTTGTTATTAAAGTTGCCATTATTTCCAAATTTTAATCATTTCAGATAACTTTCAATCAATTGTTTAGAAAATTATTTCATCAAACTTTAAAACCAATTTCAGTTCTTATTCACAAGTTTCTATTCATTCAGAGGAAAAGTTAATCATATGAAAAGATCTTTTGCTCACAAATCTTAGAAAAATTCAATAGATTTGATATTTATTGCGTAAATATAACTATTTGATAACTATCTAAATATTAATTACATTATTCAATGTTAGAGTTGTGTGAAATGCCTCATTACCAGCATTTTAATTAATTTGTGTTTAACTCTAATTAATTATTAACTTATAATTAACGCTTATAAGAAAACATGAGTAATGAAATTCCGTTTTATATTTCTGCTGATGAGAAATCAGTTTACAATCATTTCTTTACTGTATTTCATGATAAACTGTTAAAGTTAGACAACATTCTTAGTATTCAATTTCCGGTCGAAATTCTCAGTAAAATTGAGTCAAACAATAATCTTAATTAATATTAATTCTAAGAATTAATCAGTCGATGAAAATATATTAAATATATATCTGAAAATATAAATACAAAATAAGTTCAATTGCTTTAATACTTCTTCACAACTATAATAACAAATCTGAAAAATAATCATCAAATTCATTATCGATTGGTTTTTCGAATTCAGGAATTTTTTGAGGTTTACTCCATATCTCAGCACTACTCGAACTCATTGAAACATCACTTTCAACATTAGGCTTATCTTTGAATTGATTAGAAAGTGTATCATCTGATTGATCATCACTTTTAAGATTAGAAGTTTCTGATTTAGCATCACTTTTGTTGAGAACTTTTGTTTTCCTGGATTTGACTTCTCTTCTCTTTTGTCTATAATTTAATTTATGAGAACAATCTTGACATAACCTCAACTTGACTAAAGCGCTCTTTTTCTCACTCAATTCAATATAAGTGAACAGCACTTCCCAACTCTTCAAACCTTCTGTTTGTGAACAATGTTTGGCCCCACACGAGAACTGACCCTTTCCTTCGATAACTTCTTTTTCTGTCCTCCATCTCATCCCAAACTTATTATCTTTATAACGACTCATATCTGAAATACAGTATTCTTTGAATAACTGGTCGTAATATTTTTTAGCGATTCTCTGTCCCCACGAAATCACTTCTTGGTCTTCATTCCAAATAAACCTATGATTTTCTCTGAGAATCTCGTATTCAGTCTTGTCTTTAGACTTATCTCTAACTAATTTAGAAGTACTTCCAGAATAACCCAAAATATATTCATTGACTAACATTTTATGTCTTGAATACGCGTCGAGTGATAGAAAATTAGTTCTTCTTTTACGCTCTTCTCTATTATATTCTTCAATCACTTCTGACTTCAGTGGCTTTTGTTTCTTGTTTTGCTTCAAATCGTCGTTTTGTGACAAATCATTTCTCTTTGTTTTTCTCTTCAGTTCAGATTCACTCTCAGTATCAAAGTTTGAATCATAGTCTGCACACATTTTTATTATTAAATTTGCTTAGAATTCAATTTTATTGAATGTATTTATAATTAATTTATGAAAAACTAGTGATAAATATATCCATAAATAGAGAGACTATTAATTAAATCCATTTAATTATAATTAAATTACATCAAAATCACTATAAATATTAATATTTATAAACAATCAATTACTTATTGAATGATAATCGACAAGAGATGGCATTAGTTATGACATAACTTGAGAAACATTCCAATTGCATGAAAGCATCGATGCCTTCAACTTGACTGAGTCCTTACAACGCATTAAAACTCGCCTCAACTTAACTTTTATAAGAGTGTTAGCGCTCTCTTTCACTCAATTACTATTACTTTTATAATAGATTCTCATTCTTTCAAGAGCTGAACGAAAAAAGCTTACAATTTTGAACACAAGTGGCGTAAAAATCAGATTAGAGTTAGTTTGAGACGACATTTATTAGAATATCGTATAACTGTTTGACAGTTTTTGGTGTGTTTGGTGTGGCTTTCATTCATTCGTTTAAACGTTTTCTCTATCTATAGGTTGTTTATAATAGTATTGCTTTTACTTATATTTCACTTATAATTATTTGATTAATCTTTTTATAAATATTTGAATTGATATTAAATAAGAAGTAGATTAAGAATGTCAGAGACAACAAGTGGTAAAGATGATAATCAACCCGAAAATGAGACCAAAAATGGTGAACAGAATGGAGAAGAAGTGCCGACTCAGCCATCCATTAAAGAGATGAGAGCTATAGTACTGACAGGATTTGGCGGTCAGTTATTTGACTTATTTATTATTTTATATTAACTTTTATTCATTTATTTTCTAACAATCACTTCAATTGAATATCTAATTATTTTGTTTTGTGTTAGGCTTGAAATCAGTGAAAGTATTGAAACGACCGGAACCTCAAGTATCTGAAGGAGAAGTTCTCATTAGAGTTAAGGCTTGGTATGTATTCATTCATTTTAATGCTATTCATTTTAATAATTTTTATCACTAAACAATCACTTGAGACTATTTATTTGATAACATATTTTGTATAAAAGAGAAAACCATCGAAATATTGATTGCTATCGATATTAAGAGTAAAGATTCAAACTTGAATATTAAGCATTTTTACTATTAAATATTCAATTAATATTCAATTAAAATTATATTAAATGAGATAATGCAGTGATTCTGTTAAGAAAATGCATATTAGTTAAAAACCCGCATATATTATAATAGCTTAAATGTCTTCCAGATGTTAGCAATGCTTAGCATTAAAGGGTGTTGTTTTTCAAACTTTTTCTTATGTTATTTCGAAACTGTTTCTAAAGATATTACTTATGAATCATTTTACGATATAATGTATTCGAACATATTTTGAAAGCAAACGTTTTTATTCAATTGCATGAATAGTGGTCTCAACTTTCCTGATTTGATGCTAAGACAGGGGGTTATCGATAATCCGCCCAAAACGAAGGCTCCATTTATTGTTGGTTTCGAGTGTTCCGGAGAAATAGAGGCAGTGGGAGAAGGCGTTACCGGCAAGTTATCTATTTATTTGTTTTATTATAAAGTGTGTCAGAATGTGATAAAAATACAATTTATATTAAATATCGTTAGGACTAAAAGTTGGTGATCGTGTGTCTGCATTGAATGAGTCGCGCGCGTGGGCAGAGTTGGTGAACGTGCCCGCTAAGTATGTCTATAAAATACCGGCTAAGATGAGCTTTCAAGACGCGGCCGCAACCACTATGAACTATGTCGTCGCTTATGCACTACTTTTCGATATCGGAAATCTCAAAAGTGATCAAACTATTCTCGTTCATTCGGTTGGCGGAGGAGTTGTAAGTCTTATTCAATCATATTTTCATCTTTTAGTGTATTTGTCATGCAATATATTTTCAAACTTTAATGTTTAGGGACAAGCAGTCGCACAATTAGCTAAAACAGTGAATAATGTAACACTTATTGGCACCGCATCTAAACATAAACACGAAGCTATCAAGAAAAGTGTTGACCATATTCTCGATCATTCTAATGATTACGTTCAGGAAATCAAAAAGTAAATATTTATTAATTAATTTTAATATCTCTTCCACTTAATCTAAATTCAATTTTGCTGAGCATTGATTAAACTGTAATATAATCTAAAGGATAAGTCCAGAGGGTGTAGACCTAGTGTTAGACTGTCTTTGTGGTGATGATGCAAATAAAGGATACAATCTTCTGAAGCCAATGGGTCGCTATGTCTTGTATGGTATGTAAAACTGATAAATTATTGACATAAAACATGTTAATGATATAACATTTGATTAAATGATAGGTACGTCATGTGTAGTCGCCGGAGAAACTAAAAGCTTCTTCAGTTTTGCAAAATCTGTGAGTTTTTTCGTGATTTCTTATTTTTGTTTTATTTTATTTTTAGGGGCTTCTAATTTAACTACAGGAGAGACCAAAAGTCTGTTTAGTTTAGCGAAGTTTGTAAGTTATCAAGTTATTATGTTCAGTGTATTAGTTTAGTTTATAACTTGTCTTCTGACTGCTGTAGCATTTCTTACTTTGCTGTATATCAAAAACCTCTTCACTAACAAAATACTTGAAGCGTCTATTTTTAGTTTCAAAACTTGGAGACTAAACAGTCAATAGACATGTGGTTTTCATTTTATGACTAAATAAATATATAAAAAGCTTTCCTATCTGTTTATCCAAATGATTGACAAAAGTTTAATAGCTTAAAGTCTTGTGTTATTAATCTATTAATAATGAAATGAAATGAATAATATTGAACTAATGAAGTTTTAATTATGAATGTTGCCAAAAGTGGTGGCAAGTCGACAAAGTGAGTCCTATGAAGCTTTTCGATGAAAACAAGTCACTTTCAGGATTCAATTTACGTCAACTACTTTACCAACAAGGACAGGATGCATATGTTCGTGACATTGTTGACAAAGTATACAAGTTATATCTTGAGGGAGTTATCAAACCACTCATCGACTCTTCGTGGGCTTTCGAAGACATACCCGAAGCCATGCAAAAACTTCATGATCGCAAAAATATTGGCAAAATAGTTTTGGATCCTTTTCAAGAACCGATACCTAAACCACCGGAAGAAGTGGTCGAAAAGAAACGTAAAGGAAGTGCTAAAGAAAGAGAGCCGAAAGAAACAAAGGAAGCAAAAGAAAAGGTACAAAATGCCGACAGCACTGAAAAGGCAGAGGAAGCGGAAACCGCACCACAGAAGTGAAGAATAAATGATCTGATATTCGATTAATTGAGCTCTTTATGGGTTCATTTGACTTAACTTTGATGTCATCTCTGATCTAACCATTGAATGTTTTGCCAATATTTTGAATTGTTTATTATTACAGTTTTATTTTAATACTTATAATTTGTATTAACATAAGTCGATTACTAATACCTTATAAGCTCTTAATCATGATTTCGTAATAAACTTTACATTCCATATTATTATTTTCTATTTTCAACTGTCAAATTGTTGCTCATTTTTGTGATTGTGATTCGATTTATTAATTTCTCTTATATTTCTATATTTACTTCTAGTCCTTAACTATTTATAATTATACTCAAAGAATGCAAATTAATCTCAATTCTAACCTTAAGTCAATTATTAAACATTTCTAATACCTATTCTATTCTATTGTATTTTTACTGTAAATGTCTTTTTAATGCTAACAATTGTTGTGATCTCTACACTGATATACAAATAATTTCTAATGAAATTGATTGTTTACGCCGAAGTATTGTGTTTTGAAACTTTTGATTTTGTGTAATGTAAACTTTCTAACCAGTAATTGAATATTGAATAAGCATTAACTTGTATTAATTGGTGCTTTCAGTATATTATAATTAAGTACAGCTTCAAGTGTTTGCTAAATATTTGATGTATTCGATTACTATAAACTTGAAATAAAATTCAATCAAATGTGAAGTTTATATAATTCTATTTATTCTGACATAAGATGAATATAAAAAATTTCTTCTTTAGATAGAATACAAAACATAAAAAACAATATTAGTTTTGAATTACGAGTGAAAACGATATAAGTTTGAACTGAAGTCTAATCAGTTGAGCTTCCATTCAGTTCTTGTTCGACTGAGATTTCAGTTGACTTTGATTTGTCACTGATATCAAGAATACTTTTATTGATGAGAACACTTCCCTCACGCGAAACAATGCCATCTCCGCGTTCATTACGTACTTCGCAATTATCGATTTCAACCTTAGCTTTTGACAAAACAATCAACGAATTTCTGGCACAATTAGTGCCGTCGAGAACACAGTTATTAAATGTAACGAAACCCGAATGAATCATAACTAGACATTGCATTTCTGAAGTCGATTGCAAAGTAATGCCGGAAAATACAAGTTTACTTGAATTGCAATTCAAAAATATATCTCCGACCGAATCGTTAGTTTGCAGAACAATCTTATCTCTTGAGTCCCCGAAACCGTTGATCTCAATGTCTTTTTCAATCCATGGAAGTGTTGGACACTGGTATATATCGGGCATTATATAGATTTTGTCACCGGATTTGGCAGAAGTTAAAGCATTCGCCAAACTCTTGTGTAATTCAATCGGAATCTCTGTCTCATTAGTCATCTCAATAACAAATATTTTATTAATAAAGTAAATATTAAAAGCATTTCAGCGAAAATAAATGATTAAATAAACTTAAAACTTACTGAAAGTGCTGCCAAAGTTTCGCTCAAAAGTTTAATAGTAAAACATTTAGCGATTAAATGAATTTTATTCTTATTATTTAAATCTTCTTCAATGTCATAACTATTGTTATCGTTTTGTTTCAAAGTTGAAGCTATTATTCTCATGTGTTTGTCTTCAAGTAATTTCATTTCTCGTTCGATGTCATCGAGTCTTAGTTTGAGTCTTAAGGCTTCCAATAAATCGCTTTCATTGATATAGTCTTCGATATCATTTTTGTCATTACAATCCATTGTAGTGTCAATTGAATCGATTTTGTTTTTGATAATCCAGGCCTCAGATAACAAGTGATTTATTTTATTGATAGTCGACTGAGGAATGATCTTATCTTTCATGTCAAACAAAAGTTCAAGCCTTGGCTGTAGTTTAGTTTCAACGAATATTTCATTTCTATCTCTGTCATTGTTTGCCAACTCATCCCACGGACGCCATAGATATTCATAAAAGAATCGAATTTGTTCTATAATTTGAGCGCTTCTGTAATATTGTTCGTAAACATCATCATCACTGATCACATATAACTGAATGAGAGGTATATTAACTATTTTGATCTCTTTCAACAACTTCTCCTTTTCATCGAACTGTTCAGCAGTTAATTCGCTTTCATTCGGAGAAATGAGTCTTAAGACAACTGCAACCGCTTCTAATGAATTATGCAAAACATCCATAACTTCTACTTCAAAGTCGTATTGAATAGAAAGACCATGAAATTGATTTGTCCTCCAAAGAGCTCTCCAACCGACCGGTTCTATATTTGCGGTCACGTATTTGCAAAACCATTCATTAACTTCACTTACCGTCACATTCGGTAGGATTTCATTATAGAGTTGTCTCAATTCCGATGGCATGAATCGGATCTTATAAATAGATGGACTGTTCTCTGATATCTCTATCGATGTATTCATTGTTTTAATTGTTCTTTTTATTTACTCTCAATTCTGTCAACAAATAATAGTTTTAGTGATTATTTTCGTTAAATATCTATTCATTAATTGAATTAAAATAAAACATAAAATATGAAAATTAAATGAATTGTCAGAAAATAACAATTTACCTGTTTTTATAATAATTAAATATTGATTAAATCTTATTTTTGATCGAATTTAAATAAATTCAAATCAAAATTTTGGTGAAAATGCCTTTAAAACAGTTGAATATTAATTTAGAGCTTATTTTATGACAGTTTATGATTTGACTCACATTTCAAAACATTTTAAGCAAATAAAGCGCTCAACGAATTAGCGCTTATTTTTTATTTGTTTTGAAGTGAAATTACGTTTCAATATATTAAATATAATTAGAAATTATTTATTATTGCATTTAATTATAATTAATATTTGAAAACAAGTATTTTTATAGAATTACTTAATTATCAAACTTTTAATATATTAAACAGAAGAAAACAATTAAAAAAATCTAATATTCTATTAATTAAATATTAAATAAATTAATAATATTTTATGAAATATTACATTATTTGTGTTCAACATGAAGTCATGCTTTTGTTTATCACTAATGCTATTGAATTACAAAATATATAATCAATTATTAATAAAATATCAGATTTTGTTGAACAAAAAGTTATAAATATTTGAATAAATAGATAATTAAAAAATATATATAAAGAATGGAAACAATGGACACAAGTTTTGATGATCTGTTGCATAAAGCGGAACAATTGACAGCAGATATTAATGGAGATTCAGAGTTACCACGAGTTCAAAGAAATTTAAGACAATTATTAGAAGCGGGCGAACAGTTATGGACGAGAACGGCTTCAAGTGTTTCACGCGATACAAGTGATGTCAGAGCAAGTGTTTTATTAGGTTCTAAAGGATATGATCTCCAAAAAGTTGGTCAACAATTGGATTCTTTAAGTTCTGCCAAAAAGTTGACACCAATTGAAGCGATCGCTGAAACAGATATAAAAGGCTTTCTTAAGAATGAACGCGAAAACGCCATCATTAGAATCATTGAAGACGTGAAGAAGTCTACTATTGAAAGAGCGGATAAATTATATTTAGATAATCTTCAGAGAGAATGGGATGAACAGAAGTTTAAAATATTGAATGCATTGGTTGGACCCGAAGAAGAGATCACAGACTTTACCTCTAGTTTTGATATAACAAGTATTCGGTCGCAAACCATATCTCCCGCCACAACACCTAAACCTCGACTCTATTTCGAGCGAAGGCTTATCGACACCTCAAACATAACTGCTATGAATTCTACAGAAACAGCATTTGCTAAAGAAGTTGTCAAATATGTCGATCAAATTGTTTTTGGAGGCATTCGTTCTAATATTGCGAATATTTTTTATACTAAAGTCGCGAAAGAAACGATCGGCGAATCGTTAATAATTGATTTGTGGGAAATGGTGTCAACACTTCTATCGAATGAGATTCCACTGACCGGTGATTGCGATCCATTAGTCAATAGATGCGATTCAAAGCTAAACATTTTCTTAATAAAACAGTCGAAACTATTTCTAGAGAAGAAATTTGTGCAATCAATTCAAGGCATTGTCAACCCATCAGTCGTTCCCACTATTAATCAATCGATTTCTGCTTTATATAAATTAATAAAAGATTATTTAAATATCAAAACTCCTTATCTGTCAAACTCTTCTCTTAATGTTTCTTTTGGATCAACGAATTTGTCAAATAATTTTGAAGACGGATTAGTAGAAGGGCTACCGATTTGGTGTTTTATTTGGCACTGTCTTAGAGCTGGTTCTGTTGACACTGCTATAGAAGTGGCACAAAAGGGTCCCATTTGGGTAATCAATGATTTTATTGCTATTTTACGTGAATATAAACAGAGCGAAGACAGACATCTGAGTCAAAAAACTGAAAATCAAATTAAAATTTTATACAAGAAATCGATTCGATTAAGTAATGATGTCTACAAAAAGACAGTATTTTCAATGTTAGGCTGTTGTGGTATTAATGACTTTCATTCAGATGTTTTGGATAAAGTCGACGACTTTTTATGGTTAAGATTAAGTCAAATACAGATTTATGAAAAAGATGTTGATTTTCACGAATCTTCGTTCATGTCTTCATCATCTCCTTCTCCATCATCTGATAAATTATCATTTAATCAATTGAAACATCAAATTAGTGAAGAATACGGAGAATTGTATTTCAATGCTCACGAACAGCCGTTCATGTATTTTAAAGCTCTATTTTTAACAAATCAATGGGAATCTGCGATTGAATTCCTTTTTCGAATCGATTCCTATCGAAGTCATGCCATTCATATCGCTATAACACTCAATGAAATGGGTTTATTGCTTGTCCCAAATCTTCATCTAAAAGTTCCTCTCCTTTCAAAGCAAGTCAACGATCCCACTAGTATTCAAAGACTAAATTACGCCAAATTAATAAATATTTATACGCGAAAATTCGAAAAAAATAATTCAATTGAAGCCATTTATTATTTTTATCTTTTACGTAACATCAAAACTGCGTCCGGAGACAACTTATTCACCACATCAGTGTCTCAACTCGTGAGAGACACCAAGAATTATGAGGCACTTCTTGGATACATAGGAGAAGACGGATGTCGTATTCCGGGCGCTATCGATAAGTTCAATAATGATGTGCCCGCTATTATCGATCATATCGCTAATGATCTCGAAAATAACGGATTATTTGAAGACGCGGTCAAATT
>JAQFXV010001046.1:0-15839 GCA_034694065.1 Camisia spinifer
AATATATACTAAAGTTAGTCAATTAATTATTATTACAATTATTATCAATATTTATATCTATTTTCTTGAATCAATTACGATAAATAATTAAAATTAATTGAATGAATTAACTGAATAATTAGTTAAAAGTCTTACGGCTTGTAATTTACTTACAGATGAATACAAATAGCAGAAAATGTAGACATAGTTATGAGATATCCATGAGTTTTGTATCATTCAAAAAATACGTCAATTTTGACATATTTTGAGTGCAATTGATTGAAAACGATTTCTTTATTAAGTTTATAAGTTTTAAACTTTAAAACTATTAATTTGTGAGAAATTTGCACTAAATTGTATTTTTGACAATTACTGGTATTGATTGACATAACAGTCAAGACATAAGATAATGATAGGATTTTAATGAATCTCAATTATGATAATATGAATAATTTAATGTAAAACTCAATACATTTATATATCGATAATAAATACAAATAGACATCAATTGTTTCAAATGTATGACAATATTGATTGGTTTTCGCAAATTATAAATTTAACAAAAATACTAAACTAATGACAAAAATACTAATAAAATTCAAAAATTACAATAAAGTTACGATTTAACCACTATTAAGATTTTCATTTTATGCTATAGTCATATATTTTTTAAAATGTTAAAAAAAACTGAAAATTCATTCTTTTTTGTATTCATTTAATAAGTTATTAATTTAAAGATCAATAAAAAGATTAATTTTCTGAATTATCTGTAATACTATCGTTAGGAAGTTCTGCAACTTTCGGCTCTTTTTTATCTTTTTTAATTTCTGCCTCCGTTTCAATCGATGAACCATTTTCTGAATCGATTCTTCGTTTACGACTTCTTTGAGGCAAAGGATCGACGCCTAAAATCTTATAGATTTGACGAAATGCTATCAATCTTAAGGCGTGCTATAAATAGAAAATTTTTAATCAAAACTCATGTTGTGTTTTATAATAAATAAAGATTATAAAACAGTATAAAAGAAAATACTTGAGCCGAAGAAGTTATATCTTCTCTTTCCTGACGAGTCAATGAAGATAAAGCATCTGTTGGTTCTTTTTCACAGGGGTCCAAAAGACCTGTTCCTCCCGGTAATAGAAGTCCAGAAGAAATTGCTTCAAAAGTATGTCTCAAAGCCTCTCCAGGAGCTAATGGTTCGCCTGCACTCGAAATCACTTTTTCACAAAGCAATTCCACTGCCTTTATATGCATAAAATTGAATAAAATTGAATAAAAATATATAAGAAGAATGACTGACCCATAGGTTGAGTTTAGACCAAGTCGGCAAACGTTTACATAAGTCACGTAAGAGTCTTATTACGATAGAAGAGGGCTGCAAATTAGCGACTCTAGCCTATAGAGTAAATTAGTTTAATATTTTTTCCCACATAACAATACCATTACAATTATCATAATATTATTTTTTCAAAAACTAATTTATATTTATCATACTCTAAAAAAACTTGAGTTCTTAAAAATTAATTTTATAATTGAATACGTTTTAAAAATAATAAATTAGAATGCATTCATGCCCGCAGTTTTGAACCTCAACTTTTCAAAAAATAAGGGGCTTTTCAAACATTTAAACTATATTTAAATTAAAACAAATTTGAAGCCATTTATTGATTAATATATTGAATATATTAAAAATGCCCCTCATTTAACATTTAACTTTCCAGCCTTTTTCATATCAAATCACAATAATTATAATTGGATTTATGTTTTCTTTTTTCATTGAAATTATTGATAAATTAATTAAATATTTGAAGTTTAATTATTTGAGTAGAAAAATAATAAAGAAATGAATTAAACATTTATACTAAAAAAAGAAAATGTTGTCACAAAGGCTGAAAAGTAATAAAAATGAAGTCCAAACCTGAAACCATTTGGCATGTCGTAAGGCAGCCAATGCTTCGATGCATTTCTGCCTATCCAGTAGTTGTTTTGGCTCTTTAACCATCTCTAGACGGAGAATAAATAAGTCATTAATTCAATTTGTTGTCAATCGGATGTGTATAGAGATGGCTAAATTCCAGAGAGTGAGTCAAGAATGATGTTTTGATACTACTTGTGATGATAGTTTCAAAACTAACATCACTCTATTGTCACTATAAGACCAGTCCATTCACTCTCCCCTCCAATGACTTCTATTATTAATAAATCGTATTTAATACCAAACAATGTGTCCAATGAGGGGAAAGTGATGAATAGCGCGTCTTATGTAGTCCTGAAAATAAATCTCAGCGCAGATAATGGGCAACAAATTGAGCATTGAATGCGTTCAGCATTTTAACAGTTAATTACATAATATTCCTTTAGTTTATATAATACCTGGTGTCGCAACTTCTCCAGCATTTTCGTCCCGAACCAAAGGAGAGGTCAGCGAAACATTTGCTGTTAATTTAGGTTCAGTTTTATTACTAACTGAAAGGCTGGCTTCGTGTGGTTTCATTATTATATCAAATGATTCAGCAGACGATACGATCTTAATGGTTAAAACATTATTATTTTAGAAATTAAACTGAAAATCAATTCAATTATTGATTATAAATAATAACTTACTTGTAATTGTGAGGGAAGATATTCAACGATTCTCTGCAACAATTGTTTTGTTGGCTTTTCAGCGCAAATCACAACTAAATCAAGTTCTTTATCCCCAGTAAGTAAAAGTCCTTTAGCGAGTGACCCGACACGCATCAGACCTTTTAATAGACGGAATTGTTGTGACTCATCTGGTTTGGAATCATTTTCATTTAAAGGTGTGACTTGTGTTTGTGTTTTCTCTTTATTATTTTGATCGCTTGTGATTGTGATCTCTTTATTATTAGATTCTGTGATATCACTCAATTCTCGTTTAATTATGTCATTCATAGCAATGGCTGCGTCTTCTTCAGCGATCTTATCAGAAACCAATTTAAGAGCGCGTTCGACACAAGACACCAAATGATGAATTTCGTCCAATTCTTCTTCTTTTGGACAAATTTCAGAGTGTTTTTGCATTATATGAATGTCATCCCAAGAACCAGAATTACTTCCTCTTCTATAATGAGGCATATTTGGAGATCCCATAAAACCAGATCCATAGCCAGGCGGTGGAGGCGGACCCATATGTGGTGGGGGCAGAGGTGGCATTAGTGGACCGATTGGTCGAGAATCATAACGACCAGCATTTACGGGATACCAATCATTCCAATAATGCATATCTTTTTTGTAATTAAATCGACGATCTTTTACGTCAACCATTTTTCTATGTTTCAAACTTGGCTTCACATCAACTATTAAGTTTGGATCCACTTTCTTCTTATATTGAAGTCTATGTCGTCGTCCTTTTAGATGCATTTCCTTAGCGTTCGGATCATTGAAACGACAGTCACATAGTTTGCAATGAAAGCTTACAAGCTTTCCGTCATCGCTCTTAATATCATCGATATAGTCCTGACCAACAGGTTGCGCATCACTTTTATCCAAATCTAAAGCTTGAGAATTAGATGTTTCAGAAAGAGTCGATTCTTGTTGTTGTAATTGTTGCTGAACAGCATTTGTGATGTTTTCTGTAATACTTTCTTCTTTTAATTCTCCCATATTTGTGGTGTGAAGTCTTCCGCCGCCAATAAAGTTGATTCGAGGCGTTCCCAAAACTTTTATTTTGCCGGCAGAACTATTTGTCTGACTGACAGCTGCTGTGGCCGCAGATTGTATTTTAGTGGCAACTGTTTTACTCACATTCGGCGAAACAACGACTGGATCTGTTGATGGTATTGGTTTTCCGAGCTTTGTGTGGAGTTTAACTACTTTTTGATGTTTAGCTCCTCTAATATGTGCCGCATAGGCATCATTTCCAGTACACGTGACATCACATAATTCACATCGTAGTGAAATACCGCCCGCACCAGAACTATGTCTTTTAGGATTTGTGGGAACTGTTCCTGTTTTCATTTGTGCCTCTTTTTTCTTATGTCTTTGACCGTCCAAATGCTCTTTATATGTTTGCGGACCCGCACAACTTATTTTACAAACCTATTCATTTTAAATCAGTTTTATTACACTTTAATTTAATTATTACTTAATAAAAAAGTTCTAATTCGAGTCAATCTATTCGAGAACTAAATTTGATACGAACTAGACTTTGAATTAATATTCAATTACTTCAAACATGAGATAAAATTCAATATTAAATCAATTTTTATATTTGATTGACTTATATTTGAATTATAAATACAGGTAATAGAGAATGAAATTAAATGAGAGCTTACATCGCAATAATGCAATTGTTGTACTTTTGTTGTAGTTTTCGGTTTATTTCCTTTCATAGATTTTTTGAAATTCCAGTTCAAAGATTTATTACTCGAATAAATAGCGGCAGAGGTTTGATCTTCACCTGTAGTTGGATTTGATTGTTGACTATAGAGTGTATCTAAAATTGAAATGAATAAAAATTAAATAATGGATTAATAAATAATTGATTTGAACGATAGCTGAGAAAAATTGAAACTAAAAAGACATTAAAAGAATAAAGAGAACAATGATTACTCGCGGCATAATTTGTGACAACAGAGTTGTATGAATTAGTATAAGCAGAAACACCCGCCGGAGTGTATGGATAAGTATTGTTTTGAGCAGAGTTTTGATATTGTGTGGCATCACTTCCATACCCAACCGCTGCTGTCGTTGGCTTTAGATTTCAATTAAAACATATTTAAATATCTAATAATTGATAATTAGATTGATTGATAATACCTGTGGTCTAGCATTATATGAATAAGTTGTAGAATTAGCGGTTGTTTGAGGTGTTTGTGTATAAGTCTGTTCATAAGCAGTTCGCGTTCCCGCCGGTGAATACATTTGAGGACTCATTGCATAAGCAGTTGAGGCCACCGGTGTATAACTCCCACTATTATTATGTAATCAATATTATCTTAAACTTAATAATAAATGTCATAAATTTATATTAAACTTAATATCAGACCCGTATTGAGTGCCGGTATGTGTAAAACCGTAATAATTATTTGATGTCATCTTTTAAACAATTCTTTTCTTCAATTTATATTCTTATTATCAATACTTATAATACAAATCTTGAAATTTGAGAAACACTTTACTATTATCAGTAAAGATTATTATTATTATTAATGAATTTAAAGGAAAAGATGTATTAATAAAACATAAATGGCTGACAAGTAGTGACACTTGAATTGAAATGTCTCTCAATATTGTGTTTCTTTTGAACCTTTAATAAATAAAATTTACTTATTTTGGGCCCTTTTCTATAAAATACATATATAATTCGAAAAATAACCCAATGTTAGAAACATGTATAATATTATATGAAATTATTAAACAAAACCAAACATTGAAAATATAGGACAACAGAAACTGATAGAAAAAATTGCCCCAAATTTTGAAAGAGAACGTAATTCACGAAATCGTACTCAAGTCGTAAACATTTCAAGAGAATAGGAAACTAATGTCTAATAAATTAGTGATATATTTAAGTTTATAACTAATAATAATCAAATTTCAGTAACAAAAGGAAAATTTATTTGTTATTATAAATTAAATTAAATTATATTTTCATAAATTAATCATAATTTTAGTAATAATTCAAGAAAACAAATGATTAAACGGAAAGTCTTAACAATTGTTTGTATTGAAACATATTATTACGCAATAAGTGTTATGCAGTTATGGTATCATTGATTGCAAATTGAAAGCAATGCCACGTGTGTTGAGTCTTATGAATAACAATTTATAACATTTTAATATTAAAGATTGGGTCAAATTTAGAGCTTATGTTACGTTTGAAATAAATAACGATTAAAGCAAACAATTAATTGAGTGAAAAAATGTCGACAAACGATATCGATATTGATTTGAATGGTTTGACAGAAGCCGACACTCAAAACAGGTCTTAATCAATATTTATTAAATGTTTCATTTATTCAAACAATTATTTTTACTAATTTTTTAACTTTTTCCCATCAATTATTAATAGCAAAGAAAAGGCAAAAAATAAGAAAAAGAAAAAGCCAGAAAAAAAGGCCAACGAATCGAAAGAAGACAACCAAAGTGTTATTAATGATAAACAAACTGATAATAAATCGGTTGAAGTTAAAGATGAGAAAAATAATGAGAACACAAATGAAGTCAATGAAGAAAAGGATAAAAAGTCTTCAAAGAAGAAGAAAACTAATAAAAAAGAAGTAAAAGAAACAAAAGATAGTAAAGATGGTAAAAAAGGTGGTCCCGGAAAAAGACAAATCGCTCTAATGAAAGAAATACTCGCAAAACAGAAAGAAGAAGAAGAAAAATTACAAAAAGAAGAAGAGGAAAGAATATTAAGAGAAGAAGAGGCAGAAAGACTTAGATTAGAAAAGTTGAGGATTGAAGAGGAGAAAAAAATTAAGAGAAAACTAAAAGATAAAGAAAGAAAAGAAAGATTGAAAAAAGAGGGAAAACTTTTAACAACTAAACAAAAAGCTGATAAACAGAGAGCGATATTAAGTCTAGAAATTGCTAAAAAAGAGGGCCGTATTATTGTCGGCAAAGTTAAAAATAAAACCGATTCACAAATTTCTCAAAACAATGTCCAGAATATTGAATCACAAACTAATAAAGAACAGACAGATTCTTCACTTAAAGAAGAAGAAGTAGAAGAGGAAGAAGAAGAATCATCTGATGTAGAAGTAATTGAAAATTGGGACGAATTGAGTGATGACGAGGAAAAAGAGAAACTCAAAAAGTCAAGTGTTGGCCAAATAAATAATAATAAAGGTGTTAAATCTCCGTCTATTTCAAAATCAATTAAAGATCCTGTGATTTTATCTAAAGAACAAGATTCAGAGCCTTCAAAGCCGTCATTGCGTTCACCAGTTGTGTGTGTTTTAGGACATGTCGACACCGGAAAAACAAAATTACTCGACTATATACGGAAGTCGCACATTCAGGATAACGAAGCGGGAGGTATTACACAACAAATTGGTGCCACTTTTGTTCCTCCGCAAGCCATTCATGAACAGTGTAGAGGAATTCGACATCCTTTAGAACTTCTTTTGCCCGGACTTCTAATAATAGACACTCCCGGACACGAATCTTTTACAAATTTGCGCTCTCGGGGAAGCTCTCTCTGCGATATCGCTATTCTTGTTATAGATATAATGCATGGATTAGAACCACAAACACTGGAATCGATTGGTTTGCTTAAGGCTCGCAAAACTCCATTTATCGTTGCTCTGAATAAAGTCGATCGACTTTATGAGTGGAGAAGTAATCCCAGAAAAGATATCGAAGATGTGCTTAACTCTCAAATTCAAAACACAAAACTTGAATTTCAAAAGCGTTCAAAAGAAGTAATCGTTCAACTGATGGAACAGTCCATAAACGCTGCACTTTATTACGAAAATAAAGATCAGAGATCTTTTGTATCATTAGTGCCAACGTCTGCGGCGACAGGCGATGGAATGGGAAATCTTATTTCTCTTCTCGTAAATTTGACGCAATCAATGATGGCTAAGAAGTTAGTGTTTGATTCAGAGAATTTAGACGCCACTGTACTTGAGGTAAAAGCTATTCCAGGCTTAGGAACTACTATTGATGTTATTCTTGTTAATGGAAAATTGAAAGAAGGAGACAGAATAGTATTGGCCGGACATGAGGGACCATTTGTTACTCATATCAGGTCTGTTTTAGTCCCACAACCATTAAAAGAGCTGAGAGTGAAGTCTCCCTATCAAGAGTTGAAATGTGTTTACGGATCAATGGGTGTCAAAATAGCGGGACATGATTTAGACAAAGCAATCGCTGGATTACAATTACACGTCGCTCATAATGATGCAGAAGTTGAGGAATATAAAAATTATTGTTGGAAAGAATTCGGTAAAGCCATGAAAGCTATTAAATGTAGTGATAAAGGGGTTTATGTTCAGGCCAGTACTTTAGGCTCTTTAGAAGCTTTGCTTGAATTCTTGAAAACATCTAAAATACCATATTGTGGTGTTCGTATTGGACCAGTTGTTAAAAGAGATGTTATGAAAGCATCGATTATGTTGGAGTCTTCACCAGATCATGCAGTGATTTTGGCTTTTGATGTTAAAATAGAAAAAGATGCTCAAGAATTAGCAGATCATTTGGGAATCAAAATATTTAGCGCAGAAATAATCTACCATTTATTCGACAAATTCACTGCTTATAAAGAAGATTTGAAAAATAAAAGACGTGAACAAAAGAAAAATTTAGCTGTTTTTCCGTGTAAAGTACGAATACTTCCCAATTGTATTTTTAATACAAGAGATCCAATAGTAGTCGGAGTTTCGATAGAAGACGGAGTTTTAGTTCCCGGAACACCACTTGCAGTTCCCACAAAAGGTAATTTAGAAATAGGAAGAGTCACTACTATTGAAATAAATCATAAAGCGATAGAAAGCGCACGAAAAGGACAAGAAGTTTGTATTAAAATAGAACACTTTGGTTCGGATGCGCCTAAACTTTATGGAAGACATTTTGATTGTACAGATTTACTCGTCTCAAGAGTTACGCGAGAATCTATTGATGTCGTTAAAGAATTTTTTCGCGATGATCTTCAAAAGTCGGATTGGCTTTTAATGGTTGAACTGAAAAAGATTTTTGAAATAATTTAATTTTGATAATTAAACACAAAACAGTCGAATTGTATTATTAATCAGATTATTAAATCTATTTACAATTGAAAACACTTTTTTAAGTACTTTTCAAATATAAACTAAAGTGTTGTTGAGAAGTGAGTGCAGAGCTTATGCAGTGAAAGCTTTTCTAGCATTTAATGCAAAAATCAATAATAGCTTTTTGAATCAAATCAATTGAATATTTAATTTTTTGATTAAATTATTAGCGAAAAGCTTGACTTATGCTTTAAATTTGATTATTCAGATACTATTATTACCAGTTTATAATAAACTTACAAACTATGAGTTCAAACTAAGTTTATAGTGAAGATGTGGTCCACGAAATGGGTGCTCAACATTGTTTAACTTTTGATTGTAAACGCATTGTTCAACAATACAATTAAATAAGAGTAAAACTCAGCAACATTTTAAAGGCCAAGACATGCTTTTGTTAGATTCGAAGCTTAATTCATATAATAATTCTCAATAGTCAAAATTGATAGCATTTTGATCTTTCTATTATATAATAAGTTTTTTTATGAGAATTCATAACAAATATTTACATTATTTTATTGTTTACAAAATTAAAATTTATTCATATATTTGTTTGAATCAATTCTTTGCTTTCAAATATTCAATACTACTCATCCATATCTTAAATAATGCGAAAACTAATTAAATATTAAGAGTCGTGCAATTTGACTAAAATATCTTTAAGGCTGACTTCAAATTCACAAAACTTTTCTATTGAATAGCGAAAAAATTCCTTAAAAAGAATTATTCTTTATATAATCTCTCATTAATACCTGAATATCTTCGAGAGTTAAATTCTTTCTGAAGGCAAAACAGGTAGACTTAAAACCTTTTAAGATAAATTATTATATTTTTTCAATCAAATTCACTTAATCTAAGAAATTAAGTTTTCGTGTCATAAATTTCTAAAGCTTAAGAGATTTCAATTTAATTAAAACCCTCTAATAGTATATAATAAACAATTGACAGCTGATAAGAATTGATAAATTAAATAGAATAATAAGAGAATAGTTGTGAGTTATGTCTCAGATAATAAAATAAACTCAAAGTTTATTTAATTTCAATGACTGTTGCAATAGAAATATAGTTTAATTAATGATCTTTTAAATCATTTGCAGTTATTTTTGTTATAAATTAAATAACTTATAATAGTCAGGAAGAGGTCTCTAAATATATGAACTGATTTTTAAACCCATTCTATAGTTATAGCCTTCAGTTTTACTGTATATTTTGAATTCATTTCTCACAATAGATATATTTTTGAAAAAATTCATCCAAAACTTGAAGATCTTGTTTAGTGTTAAGTCATATTTGAGCATAAGTTTTGATGAATTAAATTATATTAGATTTTATTATTTGTCTATTATTTATACACAATAACAATGACTAAAATACAAAGTAATGTAAGAATAAATTAGAAGAACTTAATTAATTAGCTCTTCTTTGCTTTGGATGTAATAGAAGTTTCCTCTTTTCGACCGTACGGTAAGTCTAAAACTCCTAAATTTAGTGGAACCGAAACATTAGGTAAATAACCGGTAATAATACCGGAAGCAATTGTTTTTGAATTTTCTCTAATAGTAAATGATTGACCGATTTTCATATACATTCCATGCAAAAGAGTTAAGTGTACTTTTGAGTGATCGCCGGGCATAACAATACCCCCCTCTTCATCGGGAACATCAATACGTGCGCCTCCACTCCACGTTCGACTAAATATTTGTTGGATATATTTATTAGTGATTGGTTTATGTCTTCCGCCCTCTCCTTTAGATATAAGATAAAAATTAGCCTCAAATCTGTTGTTCAACGTTAAAGACGACGGTTTACTGATAATCATTCCTCTCTCTATTTTATTCGATTTCACTCCTGAAAATTCAACAAAAATAACAATCAATTATTATCGAAAAATATATAACAATTTTAATTTTTAAATGATTTCAACAACAAATTATAATGAACTTCAAATTCAATATTTAAAGTTAATACTATTTTACATTTGAACAGAAAATTCAAAAAATTTTCCAAAACATTACTTCAAAGCTTTCTATTTTCTAAAATCTAATTTAATAACTGTCTCTACGATTAAAAATCTAATCATTGATAAGATATTGAGTCCTGAGTTAGTATTGGCACAAATTATTGTCATTCATAAAATATGAGCAAAATTGTAGAATAGATGACAAACCTCTGCAAAGTATTCCGACGTGATCTCCGGCTTCACATTTAGGCTGAGATCTGCCTGAAATCATATAATTGTTTAATAAATATGTATGGAATCAATTCCAAAGATTTATATATTCTTACCAAACATGTGAATATCAGTGGCAGCACTTTTGATGGTTTGACCCCAACCTATAATCTCTGTGGGATCGGATTTATTAATAGTTCCTCTTTCAACAGTTCCGATACAAACAGTTCCTCTGCCAGTAATTGTAACACAACTTTCAATTGGCATAAGAAAAGGCGATTCTAAGTCTCTTTCCGGTAAAGTTATGTGAGAGTCGAGTGTTTCTAATAGTTTAACAATAGATTGTTCGCCTAATTCTGATTTATCGCCATTTAATGCCATAAGTGCTGACCCGAACACAAACGGAGTGTTGTCTCCATCGAAGCCATAATTCGAGAGCAAATCTCTGACTTCAAATTCAACCAATTCTTTCATTTCATTGTCAATGAGATCACATTTATTAACATAAACAACAATCTGATTGACACCAATTTGTTTGCTTAGCATAAGATGTTCTCTTGTTTGAGGCATTTGTCCTTCACTTCCGGCCACAACAAGTATAGTTCCATCCATTTGAGAAGTGCCACAAATCATATTCTTTACATAATCTCTATGTCCGGGACAGTCGGTGTGCGCGTAATGTCTTGTTTTAGTAAAATATTCCACATGAGAAGCATTAATAGTCACTCCTCTTAACTGCTCTTCAGGTGCTTTATCGATGTCTTCAAATGATATATATTTTCCAAATCCTTTATCAGCACAAACTTTAGTGATGGCAGACGTCAGAGTAGTCTTTCCGTGATCTACGTGTCCAATTGTTCCTATATTTACATGTTCTTTACCTGACATCACATTCTTTACAATCTTTGAATTCTTTACTCTGTTTATTACATTTGTTTCTGTCGAAAGTCTTAATAATAATACACTTTGTTTACTAACAGTTCTTAAAAATGACACCTTTTTTATACCAATTAAACGATTTATCATTATTAACATTTTTGATTAAACTCTTTTAACTTAAAATTAAATATTATTTTGATTTAGAAATTTGGCATTTCTTTATTGATATTAAGATTGAATGAATTGTGTTAAGCATTAGATCGCATGCGTTCACAACACATGTCTTATTATATTTTGAAATAATGTAAACAATAAACAAAACTTTCATTTAAAACATTCAGTCCTTCGAGTTTTAAAAACTTTATTTTCAATCAAATCATTGATTCATTTGTTAATAATTTTATGATTAGTTAATGAATTGATTTGAAATAATGAATACAAATATATTTATTATCTATAATTCATTATTATTGTTATGGATTTGTTGTGTTTATGCTTTTGGTGTTTGGCTTTTCTCAAGTGGTTTTGTTTTGAATCGAAAACTGATCCATAGATTGAGTTCTTGTGAAAACATTTCAAAGAATGAAAACAATATAAGTGTAACCAAAGAGAGTGTCATAAGTCATACGCCTGGATGTGATTTCACTCATAGATACAAAAGAGCTATTATTTTACTAATCGATGGATTGAGTTATGATTTCAATCAATACAATAATAATAATAATAACGAAGAAATTGATTCAAATTTAATAAATAATTTATTGATTAGATATAGAAATGAATCAAAAATTTATAGACTCTCACAATTGCCATCACTTTCAACAATACAAACATTTAAATCATTAACAACTGGAGGTCTCAACACTTTCATTGACTTCAACTTGAATTTCGCCAATTTTCATGTCATTGAAGATAATCTTATGAATCAATTGAAAAGTAAATCAAAACGAATTACTTTTATTGCTGAGAATTCATTGAAAAACTTATTTCCCAATGAGTTGTTTCACAGAACAATTTATTTTCCTTCAAATTTAGAGGTAAGACAATTGGGGTCTCATTTATATTGTTATTCATTTGTAATTATAATATCTTTTCGATTGAAATCATTATTGAATTAATTTAATAGGATTTCAGTTTAAGTAAAAGACTTCTATCAGAGATTAAATCAAATGATTGGGACGTAATTATGAGCCACTATTCAAGTATTGATCGATTTCAACACTTGTATGGTTTCACACATTCAAAGACTATCAATAAATTGAATCAAATGAATGATATGTTTCAAAGAATAGTCTCTCTATTAAAAGAAGATAAAGAAACTGTTCTGTTCATAATCGGCGACCATTCAAATGAAATGTCTGACAATTCATTACAAACTAATTCGCCATTTGTTTATGTATTCAGTTCTGAAAAAATACAATCTATTGAGGTTTGAATACATTTGAAATATAAGTTATTTAAGACTTTGTAATCAAAATGAATATTTAATTTCAGAACACAATAAGAGATGTGAACAAAAATGATTTTGTGCCAACTTTTTCACTCTTAATGGGAATTCCGATTCCATTCTCTAATGTTGGAAAAGTGATGAGTTCTTTATTTGAGTTTGAGATGGAGTGCAAACATTTGAAACGTAACTCAGAGTTCACATGTCATGAAGACATACCAGTAATAAAGTCTCTCTGGACTAGTATTTCTGCTCTTAGAATAAATGTGGCTCAAGTTCAACGATATCTTGCAGTCTATAGTGAAACCTCTTATTTATTGCCAAAACTAATTCAAAGAGAATTAGATGAACTTCTCGAGCGATACGACAGACAATGGGTTTTACTCGACTATATTCCTAGTGATGATAAGTTAGGAACCATTGAATCCCTTAAAAAACTTCGAAACAATTACGAGAATTATCTCTTACAAGTTGTTAAACAATTGAAACTTTCTTTGGCTTCATTTGATGTTCGCTTGATATGCAGTGGAATTATTGTCTTATTTCTTGCTTTGATCGCAAACATTACTGCTATTTGTTATATAAAATCTCAACAACAACTTAAGAATTTTTGTGGAAAGATTTTAATTGGTTTAGTTATGGGAGGAATAACTGCTAATCTCATTAGGATTATAGACTTTCCATTTCATGAAACAAGTTTTAATGATATGATTTTTCTCAGTGCTGTCACTTCTATCGTAGTCTCCGTCGGATCCACTTTTGCCCCAAAAATCATAGCTTTCTCTACTTCTAAGCGAAGAGTTTTTAAAGAATTATTTAGGAATCACTTTTCAGTACAAAGTTTCATCATTTTGAGTCTAGTCTTCAGCTTAATTATTAAGCTTTCAAATACACTTATAATATATGAAGAATCTCTTATTTATTATATATTTCAGTCGTTACTTGTCTTGAATTTAATTGATATAATTTTCAGGAAATCACTTCTTCTCAAACATCCAATTAATAAAAAAGTCTTGTTTCTCAACTCTTCAGCTCTCGTAATAATAGTTCGCTTCACAAAAGAGCTGCAAACCTGTCATGAATTACAGCTTTCATGTAAAAAATCTGAATTCGATCTGAATTTATTAAAATCGAGTCAATTCTTGTTTTCATCTACTTTTTTAACTTTAACAGTTTTACTCGTTATATATTTATTGTCTGAAAAAGAAGTGACAGAAAGTTTTGATATGACATGTATTTGCTTGAAATACTTAATGATGTTCACGTGTCTGAGCATTTGTGGTCATTGGGCTCTATTAATGGCAAAACCGGACACCTTTCAAAAGCTTTTATCGGGCAATGAGTACACTCTCGCAAAAACTGTTTTATATTCCAGTGCTTTACTCATCACTATATTATTCATATTTCCACTAAAGTCTGTCAAAGATGAATGCAATTCATTTTCTCATTATTCTAAAGCCATTTTCATACTATGTGTCAGTTCTCTCTTTCCATTATTCTTATATCAAAACCAATATTCAAATATTGGTTTGATTTTAACATGTATTTGTGCTGCTCTTTATTTACTTATATTAAACAAAACTGGTTCAGAAAATAGTTTCACATCTGTTTTGATTTGGTATTTGATGACAACAAACGGTTTCTTTATTACTGGTCATCAAAACTCAATTGATTCGATTCCATGGAATATTCCATTCATTATAAATAATGATAAGGTTTCGAATCATATTTTTCCCGTGAGTCTCAATTTTATACTTTTATCAATTATTTCGATTATGATTTTTCTGCAAATTTTCACCTAATAGTCAAAATTATTCAATTGTTTTATAGCTAAAAATTTGTTTTCTTCAACAAAAAGTTACAGAAGATTAATCTTGACTTTAATTTAATCTTATTTTCAGGTTATTTTGAATATATTTTCGTCACAGATTTTGAGTGGAATATCACTCCCATTATTAGCAACTTTTGTTCCTTTAAGAACAAAAAACAATAGAATACAAATTCACAGAAACGAACAAGAATTGTGTGAATCAGTAATTAATGTGTTATTAGAATATATTTTATTGAATGGAATAACAGTAAGTTTAATATAACATATTGTAAATACCCGTAGGGGTTCGACAAAGGTTTCATAACGTATTTATCAGAGCCTTAACAGATCATAAGTCGTCTCATCAAGTTATGAGAGTTCAGTTCGACTAAAAAATTTTAAGCTTCTCATAGTTTTATATTTATGAGAGTAGTGTTCGACTAAATATTCCTCTCATAAAACTTAAATTCAATGGAAAAGGTTATGAGACTAATAATCGACATTTGATTATCACTTATAGTTTTCTCAATAATTTTTTTGAGTCCCTTCAAATAATTCAATGCAAAAAAATTGACATTATATAAATAATTATTGAAAAATGAATTTTCATGATTTAATATTTTTTTCCAAAATTTCAAAAATTTCAAGTTTTCCATAAAATATATTGTGATTAAAAGTAAGAGAAATTCAATTAAATAGCATTTGAAAACTTTTTATTCATTTTAAAATCATAAGTATATGAGTCTAGTTATGAGACCCGATATAGTTATTCTACTTTTGCAGAACACAAAATTTTGATGAGTCTTATGATCAGACTTATG
>JAQFXV010001047.1:0-15831 GCA_034694065.1 Camisia spinifer
ATGTGAATCTAAACTGAAGTAATCGTTTATTTTTTATGCATTTAAACGAATCGAAACGCTCGCCATTGAGTGCCAAACATTCGAACGTTAGTCACGACTGTTATTAAATTTGAAAGAATCAAATCCGAGAAAATCTAAAACTGATGATACACTGAAAATACTATCATTTATTGAAAATATGACCACAAATTGCTTAGTTTAAAAGATGGTGATGGGGTGGTCACACATAATCGAGACGCCTTTCACTGTATATTCCTCTTCACTTGTATTTAATGCCTAAATTTTTTTGGTGTTAAGGCAGAAAATCTTCAGAAAATCTTGAATTTAAGATACAAATCGAGTTTTACCTTCACTTTAAATGCTTTCGCAACTCGATAATTGATGTTAATCTCAATTGATTTACGGAATGGAACCTTAAGATTATTAGTAAACTTTTCCCAAAATTAAAATCATTTGAGGATTATTTTCCGGGCACTCATGTACTATCACCTCCAAAAGTCTTTGTAAAAATTCAAATTTCGCAAAAAATTATAGTCAAAATTTTGAGGGAATGCTATAAAATTTAATACTTATATAAATTTGTATTATATGTTGTCACTAAATATTATTTTATGAATGCTATCTTTACTATAATATCTCTTTCCCTTAATTTTTGGCGCAGAGTTTAACAAAGACTTTTGGAGGTGATAGTACTAGTATTTTGTTATTACAGTATTTGGCAGAATATTTAGTTTATTATAACTGACTCAATGTTATTTCATGATTAAATGATTTGTGATGAGCTGTGGGCAAAGATAAAACATTAAAATGGATAAAACATTCAATTTCTATTCAGAGTTATTGATGATTGAAAGTCTTTTTAGTAGAAAACACAAAGTTTAATAACAGCTCACAATATTAGTATCGTTTTCATATAACAAACTCCAAAAATGTTATTTTTATTTATAGACTTTTTTCTATTGTCAAACCTTTTTTACACATTGACAAGAAATATCAGGCATTCATCAGAATTAAATTCATGTTTCAAAAGTTCAATTATAAAGTATTGTTTTTAGATTTGCTGATAAACCTTAAGGCCGTATGAAGCGTTATGATGGTTATTTTATTGATTTCTGAATAAAGTAATGATGATTTTCTTTTTTGACCCAAAGCGACCGATCATAGCATGGGTGCAATGATTTACTGCAAGCGATTCATCAAGAGTTTTAAAGCAACAGTTGCGCTAATGTGCTTCACACGCATCATTTATGTAAGCTTATGCCTGTTTATGCATTAAAAGTAAGTATTTTGGGCTTTCTGGCCAAAACCTTCCAGTATTTTCTTATTTTAAAATACAAGTTAATCTACAGTAGTTTTCAGACGTTATAGAGCTAAGTTTCAAATAAGCAATAAGTGAGTTATGATCACTCGTGTCGATTTGAATACTCTATATAGTTCGCCAGTTTATTCTGTTCTTATAATGCATATATGCTATAACTTATAGGTCATATTATAATATCAAATCAAGTTAATGTTAATCATTGATTTAAATTTATTAGGATTGCGATAAATATTAGTATTTCTCGAATAAATTCACTCAAATTAGGCCATCACTAAATGTGAAATATGTAACAACTCTTTCATTTAAAGTTCATTTGAAGTTATCTTTTATTATTATCATAGAATTTTGGGATTTTGAAAAAGCTGTATTGACTAAAACAACACAACTTATGTTATTAAACAGTAAAATCTATTAAAAGCATTTGATTTTATAGTTGATCTGACATTTTGCGCAGTAATTTGTTTGTTCAAAAATTTGCATAAGTGAAGAGAATTAGCAAAAAATCTCTGTTTGCTTAATATAATATTGCAAATGACATAAATTAGTCAAGTGTACAAATAAGAGCCGTAAACTAACTCAGTCTTGACTAAAGCATCCTTTTTCCAAATCTCAATTTCCTGCAATTCTGTCTCCAGTTATAAAGTAATAAATATATAAGGATTACATCTAATGTTAATGTGCTCTTTAGGACAGTTTAAATCCTTTAGTGAGCTATTATTGGCAGATGTGAAGCAAAGCATATACATAATGACTAAGAAGTTGTGGTTTTTTAGTGCTTGACAACTCATTTAGTTGGTTAATTTAGGTGACACTAGTTGTCAGAGTTATATAACAGTGCATAACATCACATCTTGTTTTCATACATAAGGCTATACGACATGTTCAGGAATAAAATTCATTTTATAAATGCCCGACTTTAAGATAATTTTTCTTTAAACAAACACATTTCTCCCGTTTTCAGCATGTTTATTGATACACTGGTTGGTTCAAAAATAACAACTTCCTCAAAGTGTTCTATGGCTTGAACAGTGCTTAAAGTACTGAAAAATATATTTAATTTATACTGTACTTTGTCATGTCTTTTCTCATATGAACTCTACTCCAATATTTTTTAATACAAACTTCGGTTCATTGGGTGGTCTGTTTTGTGGTTAGATTTTCGGCCTCGGCCTCAATAATCGTTTGGTGTGGCAATTATATTGAGTGTAAATTACGAGAAGCAAAGTATGCACAGGTGTGCAATTGATATATCGACCTGTTATAGTCAGCTAATACTCCATTCAAATTAATCGATGCTTTTAAACATTCGGATTCTACTGAATCAAACAACTTGTGACAAATGACTTTTCGCTCTTTAGATATTAATTAAAATTCAATTCTACAGTTTATTAACTTTTACTCTCTAATAATCTTTCTATTTTCTTTTAAATATTTTAGAACTTAGTGTTGGCTGAGATTTAAGTTACTTCAAAAAGTGAGATATCATTCATTGGTGGGCTTTTCAATGCTGTCATAAAATATTTATGAGACGCCCAACAGTGCATGTGTTTGTCTTGAATAGAAACTTATCTTATATTCGAGTTGATTACTTCTCTTATTAATTATACAGAATATAATAGCATCAATTTTTCTTAAGAAACTTCAAACTAATATTTTTTAAGAAAGAGGGGCAAAAAAAATAGATTTCCAATCATTGTTCAGAGTAGTCTTTATTCACTGTTAATATTATTGATATTTGATTGGTTGACATATTCTGTTTCAGTCAATTAAATGATTTGAGTCTAATTTGAGTCTAATTTGAGTCTAATTTGAGTCTAATTTGAGTCTAATTTGAGTCGATACAGAAGCAAATGTTTGATAAATCGCTTGACATCACATAATTTTATACCAGTATAGCATTGAAATGTCAAATAGAAAAATTCGTTTAACACAGGTTTGAAATGAATTCAGTTATTGAATACAGAGTTGAAATAATTTGTGAGACATTAAATTAAATATTAGCTTTAATATGAGTGATAATATTAATCATTTAACATGAGTACTGAATTTGAATTAAATTTCCGCGTTTAAAGAAAATAAATTAAAACTATCTTTTCCTTAAGTTTCACTTAAATCTGTTGTAAAACTAACTGTTTTCTCAATTTTTTTTAATATTGATAAACATTGATAAACTAATTCAATATTTTTAATTAAATGGCAAAACTTGATTCGTCGGTTGGTTTTTGTTAATTATAATTTGATGAAATCTTAACAGTAATTCGAAGTATTTTTTTTATATTCCTAATTAAAGCGTTGATCACTCAAAACCTTTAATAAGAGTGAAAGCTTTGAAACCTAATTGAAATTATTGGAATGATAGTCTCATCCGTTTAGATAAAGCAAATTTGATGTAGATTTTGAATAGAGTTGAATAGAGTTGAATAAAATGATTCTCGTTTAGCTACTGTAATAAAGCACAAAACCAAGTATTTCAAGTTGAATTGGTTGAGATGCTGTTATACCCGCTGCTTGTTTGACACTCTAAAGACAATTACACTTACATGAAAAACAACTGAGCAGTTGATCTATGCATAGAATCCCTAACATGTAAGTTGTTATATTGACCCTTAAACAAGCCCAACAAATATAACAAATCTAACAAACTTAAAAAGCTGACGGCTTTCAAAATTAAATTGAACGCAAAGTCGACCAGTTTTTGAATCCTCTTTTTGGTTGCATAAATATGTGCGTCTCTGCAGGACATAAGAATGTGATATTCAACGTATTCAACTTCAAATAAACCGTTCACTACTCTCAACACAGCATATCTCGCATGGCATGAAAGAGAATTAAATAGCATTATAGTTGTATTTATAGTTTTATAAAAATATACCCAAACTTTGTTTGTTAAAACGTACCGATACTAATATTATGAGCGCATCTGCTTTTAGAATGTAAATATGTAAATATCTTCATTTTTGAGTCACTAAAAACTAAATAACTGACAGCCTTATTATCACTGATAGTATTTTCTATATTAGCAAAACTTATGTCAAATTTTCTAATCTGTTGACTTTTGTCTGAATTCCCAAATTTGCTCATCTCTGACATATCAATGAGAGGTAAGTCCATGAACGTGAGGTCAAGTTTGTTTCAACGATTTTCATGCATTATGTTTTCGAACATTTTAAGCGGTAATGCTTTACTACCAATATATCAATTTGCTCTTCGACTACATTCAACTCAACTGAATAAATTACTCCAAGAGCTGGCATTGAAAAATGGCTAAAGAGCTTGATATAACCATAACATGAGTATTGAAAGATTATAAAATTGTTGCGTTTCTTTGAGCACTCACTCATCGCTTGGAAAAATTTTTATCCATTTTAATAGTGTTTTGAAACTCCCTGAAAAATCTAATTTCTTTTTTATTTTAATTGAAACACATTTAGCATTAATAAAGACTAACTTGAACTTAATCTGTATCAAAACTCATAGATTATTTGGACATTGCATAGAGTATAACATTAAATAACTATTAAGCAAAAATTTAATGTCAGAATTTTTGGTTCAAACCCTGTATGTTTATTAAAACCTCTTATTATAACCTTTTGACCACTCTAATTGACGATATCTTAAGTTCAGTTCAAAATAATGGTTAAAATATTAATTCAAATAAATTAATTCAATCTTAAATGAATACCACAAAAATATATGATTTTATGAAAGTAATCAAATAATGTTTTTATAACTAATAGGGAAAATATTTATATATTATAAAATATTGCCTTATTGTAAGATTTGCTGATTAATGAAGGTTTATAATGGATTTAATTGCCAATAATAGAGAATACTTGATGTTCATCTCATTCATCATAATAAAATACCGATTCATTTTTTATTTATTGAGAGTGAGCTCGTATTTCATTTGATTATTTAACTCGCGCTTACATTAAACATGTTTAAAACGGAATATTTAGAGTTTTTTATATTTTACTTTTCACTCATTAATTGCATTTGAATTAAAAAATATTTCTTACAAAATGAAACTTTTTGCAATTTTAAATCTATTATTTTTCGCCGTTTTTATATTAAATGCTGAATCTATTCCCGATTTTTGCAAAGAAAAGTCGAAAATCGATGCAATCACTAAACTATCAAACGGTTCATTATTTTTAACGAGTGATCGCTATTATTGGACTCTCAATGAAAACAGTGAAGGCTTTTATGAAAATCCAACTGATGTTAATGTCGGCGGAGCTATTGATTCACTATTTCCTGGCATTGAAAGAATAGAATCTATTGAGAGATTTTCGAATCGTGTCGACGATACTGATGAGGTTTGTGGTGATGAAGTAGGAGGTGATCTATTGATGGTTTATTGGGTAATATATTCATAAAAAAGAATTTAAATTTTACTTATTGTATATATCTTTTGATATTAAGTTCGATGATTCTAAAGAAGACCCAGAAATGAAATTTTTTTTAAATTGGAAAGAAGTAGAATTCATGGAAAATATCAAATTGACTGAAGCTATCACTCAGAATAGCTATAAAATTGATTGGAAAACATCTATCAATGCAACCCTCAGTTGTAAAACTTCGAACGAAATCTATTACGAAGTATATCAAAGTATAATTATATAAATTACTTTTAATAGTTTTATATAATTTCAATTTCTATGCATTTGATTAGAAGGAAAATGTTCTCAAAGAATATGTGATAAAAATTGGAAAAAGCCATTGAATTGCACTAATTTTCAAATAGATTCAATATATTGCGACTCTTCTTCAGCTTCAAATCAAATAGTAATTTATGGCTTTTCTGGAGAACATTTCCAACAATGCACAGGAAATGTAAAGCATTTCAATTTATAATTGATTGCAATCTTATAAACCCTTACCAGTGATAATACTTAACAATTCATTTTCTAATTAATAGTCATCTAAAACTCTGAAGTGTAGTGAAGAGACAGAAACGGCATTTAATTTCTTTCGTTTCGATCCAAAAATTTGTAAGAAAACGAATGGAACTGAAATTAATTCCACTCAAATCTCAACACTTGTAACGGATTCTTCAAACTCAAAGATCAGTTCTAAGACTACTTCTGATTCAAAACCAGAAAACGCTAGTAATGGTCATCATATAAATCAAATGATTAATTTGTTTTTACTATTGTTTCGAGTTTTAGATATTATTATAAATAAGTTCATATAATTTGAATAAATAAGTTTTGATCCCATTCTGTTTTAATAAAACGTATTAATAATATATATGGTTTACATTTTAGTATTAACTGGACGTGAAATTGCTCGATACGCGAGCAAAAAAATAAAGCCCGTTAAATATTTTCTCATAGGAAAGCATTATTGCAAAATTTTCAACCTCGGCAACTTGGCCACTGGTCACTTTTCGGGACAATTTCTTAGCGGTGGTCACCCTTCAGGTCATACTGGTTCAAATGATACCGGTCTCAAGTCTGTATCATGTCCAGGAGCCGAGTCTATAGCCGGACAAACAAACAGACAGACAAACAATTTTGAATATTAGATTTTCACAATTTTAAGCTAAGAAATACTGCTTTAATTATTAAATTAAATTCAAAAGTTTTGGTCTGTTTGAGGCTTCGAAAGGCTATACTGTTTATAAAATGAGTTAAAATATTAATTAGTCATCAAGTTATTCAAAATAAGTTGAAATACTTCGATAGCGAGAAAACGCATAATAAATCATTAATCAATCATTTTATTGAAAATCAAATTAAAGATACATTTGTTTTGATTTAAGTTTATATTCGAGAAAAATTAGATTTCAAAACATTCTTTAACAGAGTTTACATTCTTTTGGACATTGTTTTAATGATTATACGAGAGAGCGATTTATCGTAAACTTCGTCACTATTTTCTTCATCTGATTCATCGCTATAATAACTGCCATCAGATTTACTGTCATTCTCTGAATCTTCATTCGTTTCTTCTTCATCACAATCATCCGTCAATTCTTCCTCGTCTTCATCAGTCAATTCTTCATCACTGTCTTCTTCATTATCTTCTTCTTCATCATAGTTTTCTTTAGACTCTTCTTCGTTATGATGAGTCGACTCTTTGTCATCAATGTCTTCTTCATCATAATTTTCTTCTTCATCATCGAATTCACTGTCAGACAAGTTATCTCCGGGACCTTCTATTGTAATTTTCAAATTCTTGGGCAATTGCGGGAATTTCTTCGATTGTATCGCAGAATAAGCGCCGACTTCTACGTAATCATTATAATAACAATAGAATCCAATTTTCTTTTCAGGTCTTGATTTTGCAGTTTTTATTAAATACTTGACTGTTTCGAAAGTCAAATCCGGACGACCTCTAAATGAAATGGTTTCAATATTTTCGCATTTATTAATAAGAATACAAATTCCGATATCAGTTATGCCATAAAAGGTGTCGTGATTTTCCATAAAATCTTTTGATAACTGAAAGTATCTCAAGTTTTTGAGCTTTGATAAAGACATTAAACCATAGTCTAAGATATCACCCGCTGTCTGAAGGATAATAGTCTTCAATTTTGGCAAATGTTTGTCAATATTCCTCAGGAATTTGTGATCCATTTCAGTATAACTTAATACAAATTGAGTCAATTCTTTGCATTCTTTAAAGCATTCAATTGTCGCAGATTTGGTCGAATTATTGAGTTTAGAGACAAAGCGTAGCTTTTCGTCATCGAAATCACGTTCAGGAATGTGTGCCTCAAAGAACTTGATTTTGTGAAACTTTCCAAAGATTGCAAATATGTTTCCAGAAATCAATTTATGAGTTCTATTCATCACTATTGACAGGCATTCGATTTGATTGCAATGGATTGCGATTTCACTCAATAAGCTATCGATTGGTTTCAAGTTATTGATTGGATCGCTTTCTATACTTATTATCAATTTTTTCAATTTAATGAAATGAGAGATATTTTCCAATACTTCTGTCAAATGATTTCCGTCATTAAAATTCAATGATATGTCGATTAATTTCAATTGTTTCGAATATTTATCGCAAATTATTTTGAATAAATCGAAATTCTTGTCATTCAATGCGATTTCAAATTCTTCGAGTTTTGGCAAAAATGTTTGATTGCTATCAATGAATGCTTCAGTTTTGCAGAAAAATGACTTCAAATTTGGGCAATAATTCAATAAACTCTTAATTAAAGCCATTTCAACACCAAATGATTTCTTAATCACAATAGTCTTCAATCCTTTTCCACACTTTTCTCCCAATTTAATCATATCTTTCTCTTCAAAACCATTTGCCATAAAAGACAATTCATTTAAATTTTTACAGTTATTAGAAATCAATTCAATGACTTCGCTCTCAAACAAACAATTTCTTAAATCTATTTTACGAATAAATTCGCATTTCTTTAGAATCCATTCAAAACCAATTTTATTGACTCTTTTAATCTGATTCTCTTCTTCTTCTTCTTCTTCCTCTTCATATTCTTCACTATTTTCATCATTTTCTTTATTTTCAACATTTTCTTTATTTTCAACATTTTCTTTATTTTCAACATTTCTTTTTCTAACAATGAGTTCTTCACAAGAATTGAATTCATTTGCGTTACTATTATTTGAGTCAATAATTAAATTCATTTCTTTCTTGAATAGACATCTATTGAATTGTTTATTGATTGAGAAGAATTTGATTTTGTCTTTAAGTCCCAAATAATTGATAATCAATTCAAACAAATCGTCTCCAAATCTATTAATTGAATCGCTTTTAAAGCCATTTCTGCTTTGAGTCAAGTCTTTATTCATTACAATGTTTTCAATTGTCTTAACTTTTTTGCCATCATTTGAATCCATAATATCTTCAGAAGTCTTATTGGATTCGATTTCAATACTTAATTGTTTATCCATTTATTAATCAATTGATTAATTAATGTCTGTTTGAATTCAATTCAAAGTTAACAAAAAATGTGCGAAATTTTAGTAAAAGACAAAGGATTTCAATAAAGTATTGTTTTATAATAATTCATAAATTATGTGAAAATTAATTTCTTTCTTATAATTAAACAAAAAGTTTGATAATCTTTAATAAAATTCAATTCAATAAAAGAGATATAATATGAATATAATTTATATAACAATGAAACTTAAGATTTCGAGATAAATATCAATTATAAGCATAAAAATTGAGAATAAAAATGATGAATAATCAAAATCATAGTTTGTTAACAAATACTAAAACTCGTAAGAACTTTGTCAGTAATAAAAGATTTAACCTTCGATTTAATGACTTATAACTTTAACATGACTTTAACACTAAAAATAGCTTTGAATGTGAGTGAAATCGATTTAAATTATTACAAGTTATTTGACTTTTTCCTTTCCAATCAACTTAATATATGAGTGAGTACTGAAACTTGAGTCACGGGTCGGGTTAAAAGATCGACAATCAAAAGGTCGACAAATGTCCAAACTAATTAATTAATAATTGAAAATCAATTTTTAAATTATGAATCAAATATGATTTTAGTTTAATTTTTTTCCTAGAATCCCAAAATGAAATCCATTTTTGTCTATCTATTATAGTTTTTCTGTAAAAAATGTTTTCCTATACAAATGATCAACTTTTGATAAATTGTCCAGAAAAACACTTTTTACAGAAAAACTATTATAGATAGACACAAATGGATTTGATTTTTAAATTCTGAGGAAAAAATTGAACTAAAATCATAATTTAAAAATTGATTTTGAACTATTAATTAATTAGTTTGGACATTTGTCGATCTTTTGATTGTCGATCTTTCGATTGTCGACTTTTAAAGGCGTCCCTGACTCACACTTTTGCTAATTTCGTGATTTTAAAGAATCTATTAATCGATTGCAGACCTGCAGTATTTGAAGCAGAAATGACTATTGTTTGAAACTATAGTACGGCTACAGATTGTGGTGATTGGAGACGATAAAGGTATAGTTAGAACCAAAATTACATAATAAGGTGTTATCTCAAACCACATTTATTTAATTGATTGAAAGTAAAGTCGATTCTCTTTTTAAGTCTATTTTTAATTTAATCTCTTCTTCTTTTACAGTCAAAACCATCTTCAAATTCAATTAAAATAAGTTTAATTAAAGGCCGAACGTTTTCGATCTAATTAAACACATTCAGGGCTTAAAGATGTTAAATATAACTTATTGTGAAATTAATTATTTATAAGAATGTCAAATATTTTCGGACTTTAGAATATTCTTTAATTTAAAACTACTGTAACTTATAATACATTATTATATCCAATAAAACATTTGAAAAGCCTATAACGCCATCTATTTATGCCTTAAATAAATTAAACAAAAATATTTTTATTTGACATAAACTCTTATCATAACTGATTGTGAAGTATTTAATTAATAACTAATTATTTGATTGAATAGATCTTAAGAAGAATGGCAGAAAACGAAAATTCAGATGAAAGTAAAAGTGAGACAAAAGAGATGAGTAAAAGTGATGATGAGTTCAGTTCAAATCAACAGATAATTTGTTCAATAATCCCATCATTGAGTAGAGATCTACATAAGGGTCAATCGGGACGTATTGGTGTTGTCGGCGGTTCTGTTGAATACTGCGGAGCGCCTTATTTTGCAGCGATTACTGCTCTCAAAGTTGGGGCCGATTTATCGTATGTGTTCTGTAGTAGAGAAAGTGCGCCAATTATTAAGTCTTATAGTCCAGAACTTATTGTTTACCCGTATTTGGATTCAGTGAACGCTATCGAAGAAATCAGTGCATTATTACCTAAATTGCACGCAATAGTGATCGGTCCCGGACTCGGACGTAATGAACGAATACTCGCAAATGTCGGCGGAATTATTGATAGAGTCAAAGAGTTGGACATTCCTATGGTTTTAGACGCGGACGCACTTTATTTTGTGAGTAAATGTCCAGAAATAGTTCGCGGATATACTAAAGCTATTCTGACCCCAAACGCGGCTGAATTCGATCGCTTGTACGCAGCCGTATATCGATCGGAACCTAATAAGAATGAAGACCCGAACGCAGCTCTCCTTCAATTGTCTCAAACTTTAGGTAACATAACAATTGTCCGCAAAGGAGCTGAAGATATAATATCTGACGGACACAGTGTTGTCACTTGTAATGAATTGGGAAGTGATAGAAGATGTGGAGGTCAGGGCGACCTTCTATCGGGTTCAATGGGTATCTTTGCCTTTTGGAGTCAAAAAGCATTTGCTTCTAATAGTTGTTCATCAAATCTTTGTCTTCAAAATTATGGACCAAATATAGTGGCAGCTTTGGGCGCATGTATGTTAACCAGACGTTGTGCGAGATTAGCTTTTAATAGGTTTGGCAGAAGCACTACCACTAGTGATATGATCGCTCAGATTCAAAATGCATTCACTTCTCTATTTCCTGTCGATTAATTTTATTCACTTTCTCTCTATAAATACTAAAAATTACTTTTATTATCAATGCATTAATAACTAATTTTTATCGATTTTCTTAATGTATATTTTAATGAATTTTTATGTGACCTAAAAATAACTTTAAATGTTATGAAATTATTGATATTTCAATTAAATTTATTGATATTTTCTCAATATTTACAGTACTTTATTATACAATACAATACACTCTCTATACAGGTATATTTCGCGCAAATAAAACGATTCAATCGTTAAAAGCTATAAAAACGACAAAAATTATGGCAATAATTTGTTTCCTTTTTCATAAACTGAATGATTGACTTCTTTTAACCGGTGATTTATATTATTATTTATGAATAATTTTCCTCTAAAGATGAAATATATTCTAAAATTCAATTGAATTATATTAAACTCTAGTTTTCATGAATTTCGAGTCATTTATTATTATCGTAATATTAATTGTTTTTTTTAACTTTTAACAATCAAAAAGTTGATTTGAAATCTAATTAATAGATTCAAATAATGATAGTTTCGTTGCAATTTCTGGTTTGTGTAGAAGTATTGCTGTTATAAATTGATTCCATACTAGAGGAAGACTCAGATCTTTGTCTATTAATTGTAGAGTAAGAGTTTCGATGATAATCATCATAATTAAGAGTTGCATTATTTGTTTGAGTTTCGTCATCGATATACATAACATAAGCCCTTCTATTCCTGCATTGATGACATTTCATGGATCGCCTGTACTTTCTTTCTTTAGATCTTTCTTCTAATACTTTGGCCATAATAGCTGCCGACACATAATCAGGACAACCATTGGTATCGTTTTGAACATTACCGTTATTAGTAATGGGAAGCGATGATTCTTCATTAATAGAGTAAACCATAGCTGTTGGTGGGAATGTAGAAATAGGCACTCGAATTATACGCGCGCTATTATTAGGCATCGAATTAGACGATGGCTCTAATGGAGAATTACATGGACTGCTTCGCGTTCTTCTGTGACTCAATTGCCGAACTGCCAGCTGTAGATCTGATGGAAGCTATTTATATATCAATAGAATTAGACATAGAATTCAATTAATGAAAATGTAATTTATAATTGAAGACATACTGTATTAAATTTATGGGCAACAAAGTTGGATGGTTTGCATTGCAATAACTGAACCGCAATATTACAGTCACTCTTGTATTGATCACTTTCTTCCTCTAATTCTGCGATTGAAACTCTGGCGTCAACTAATTTATTGGTTAGATCTGAGACATCACGAGTGAGAGCAGACTTTTCAGTCTCGAACTTGTCTGCAATTCTCAATAGTTTATCCTCAAGCCCTTGATTTACTTTTTGAAGCTTTCGATGGCCTTCGAGTAAACTATTTATGCAGAAAAGTTAATAAAATGCTAATCAGTCTCTTAATATGATTTGAGTCTAAATGATATACCGCTCATATTTTTCTTGCCAGAAATGTAGACTTTCTTGCATAGCATTCATCTCTCCGTTCGGAAATTTTTTGGCGTGAAACATAATCTGACTCTCCATTGACATTATGTGATACTCACGTTCTGCTAACTGTCTCTTCAAATGCTCTATTTCTCGGTGTAAATGAATGCTATTATTATTGACACAACTATCACAACGACATCCGCATTCCTACGAATTCAAATCGATTTAAAATAAGTTATTGATCTATTGATTATTATAAAAAATAATTAAATCAATTATAATTCAAGCAGAAAAATCGAAAAATTAGAAAAACCAGTATTTGATAAGAAAATACCCTTAAGTTAGAATTTGGAGCCCGAGAGACAACTGTAATAAGACTGACTCTATTGGGGGCAGTATTTCGTTCGGTGAATAACATTCTAATTAAACGCCAATTGATATGAATATGTTTTTATCAGTAAAGAGAACGAAAAGACATCACAACACACAAAATGAAGAACAATAATTGGAAAACTCTAATCGAGTTTACAAAAAATTTTGTGAACAATCGATAAGAATTTTTAGTGAGAAAAATATTTAACTGAAGTCGTCCTCAAAAGGACGTTATGAACAATTTGAAGGGTATATCAATTGACGCATTAATGTTGAAAATGAAAATCATTCGAACGGAGAGACCAATATAGAGAAAATAAGTCGAACTATATATACACACATTTGACCAGAAACTGATTCCACATTAAGCTATGCTATAGATTGTTATAAACCCAGAATTAGAGCTTACGATCAATCGATGGGATGTCGCACTACACACACACTCTATTCTTATGCCTCTCTCTCTCAGGCCTGTGTTGTGACTGCGCTCTAACTCTAGACTAGAATTACTTCAATATTATAGAGAATACGGAATTTACAGAATACACGATCGAAGACACGAATCGAATACACTTTTGTTTGCTTTTAACAAATATTTTATACTATTTATCAATAGTTCTTGAGTTTGTTTTCACTCAAATCAAGTCGTCTTAAAGTTTGAACAAAATTTTCGATTTAATAAGAAATTGAAATTAAAACAAGTAATAAGTGTTTAAAATGAAATGAAATTAAGATATTTATAAATAATAATTGAAAAGATATGTGTGAAGACATACCTGGCAAACATTTTTATGCGATTCTGACATTTCCTTATCACAGAACTAAAAATACATCAAAAAACAATTTTATTAATATATTATACAAATAAATTACTATTATTTGCGTCACAAAACATTTCAATTAATCGCAAATATAAATTAAGTCCAAATAATATAATAAAATCGAATTAATATAAAAACTAAACTTACTTTTCAATTGTATTCAACCAAATATTTAGTTATTATTTATCGAAATATTAGAAAATAATTAAAAATTTATTTTCATATGAATATCAAAATTATAATAAAATGGTTTCGTTTTTAACTATAAACTAAAATTGAGGTCAAATCAAGTCTTTAGTCAATGATTTCGTACGAATGACCCAAACATTTATTTATGAATAACTTTTCTATTGACTTAAGCCGTAAACAAAATTTCGATTCAGAATATAGTGAAAAAAGTGGTTTCAAAAGTAGGACTTATTTTACATTTCTTTACGTTTATATAACAATTAGAACTAAAATTGTGATCTTTTATAGATTAAGTCTTCTTTTGAGAGTTTATACATTTAATGAGAATTTTGATAATTTATATCATAATAACTTCCAACTCATTGAATAATAAATATATAATTAAAATACAATATAACTAATAGACTGATAAATACACTGCCATTCAATTGAATCAAAACATTGTGTCATTTAAATTGTTTATATGTCTCGCCATCTCTTCTCTTGATAAACAACTATTTATTATATAGTTAATCAACTTTTAATACTAAATGAAACTTAAATTCAAGTTATTTATCCTGAATTTTCTCTCGTTTCATTTTAATAACTCTTAAATTAATTGAAAATAAGTTTGAAATAATATTTCCTATATTTTTCAACTAATGACCAAAAGAATGCTAATGTTTTTTTGGCGAATAGTGTAATACACTTTGATGTGAGTTGAATACAATGCTAAATCCGGTATATAGTAGTGTTGTTGAGCTGTTTCAAGTTATTTATCATCAATGTAATAAATATATTTTATTGAAGTTAATGATTAATTGATTAAGACAGTGTTTGAACTCGAGCCTAGCTCGCTCCAAATGTAATCCCGCTTTACCTAACCTAACCTAACTAACCTAACTTAACTAACCTAACTTAACTTAACTAACCTAACTTAACTTAACTAACCTAACCTAACTTAACTAACCTAACCTAACTAATTTAAACTTTAAAAGTGAAATTATCATAATAGTAACACTAATTATGGTGAGGGAATTGTAAACAGTTCACCAATACTATTATATACCGGATACCGATAAATTGTAATGATGCACAGCTCAAGCGTATTGGATCTCGGTTCCAAGCAAGAGAGCTGAACGCATCAATTTATTTGAGCGTTAGCGCGCTTACCAAACGTCAAAATATAAAACCAAAAATTTTAAATAAGATAATCAGTATTTTAATTTGGATAAAATTAAAAATCAGATAATGACCGAAAATTAAAGCTAATCAAAAATTATAAGCATATGAATG
>JAQFXV010001048.1:0-15819 GCA_034694065.1 Camisia spinifer
ATCTTTGTGCAGACTTTAAAAGCATAATTAATTGGTTTCTGAAATAAAAATGTTTTGTAAGGAATTTGTGAGTATTTTAATAATAAAATAGCTGAAGGACTTTGTATTGAATATTCAATGATATGCAGGTGAATATACAGACACTATACGAATCGAGATCAAAGAATCCATATGTTATATATTATTTCATAACTTATAATTGCTTTAAGATCTAATTCAATGTTTTATTAAAGCAAAACATAAGACCTAATATTTATTTAACGAACAAACTTATTATAACAGAAGTTTCAAAAATGCAAAAACTATTATAAATTGTATATGAATTTAATATTCTATGAAAACCCAGATTCAAGTCCACAACTTAGACGTCAAACAATAAATTAATAAATAAAATATAATTATTGAATAAATCCATAATTTAATAGATATTGAATCGATTAAAAGCATTATTGTTAGTGAGAATCGATTTGAGTTTAATGAAAATTAATGAAGATATAAATAGAATTTGATTGATTGGACCCGTATTAGAATAATTTGGTATTTTAAGGAAAAAATATAATGACATGTTTATCGTCAGAATCGGGCAATTATTTAGAAGGAAAAGAAGAGTATGAGAGCCAAAGAGAGTGAACAACAAGAAAAATATAAGTTATGGTTTTTATGCGTCTCTATCCCTAACCCAGACTAAGAGGGTCTACAAGTTTTTGAATAGTTGAACACAATTGAAATGTGCACACTTTTCCTGGGCCTGAATCGAGCCTCTATTCATTGGTATTGACAATAATCTTATGGTACTCAGAATTTTTCATCAGTTACACCTACGGCTAAAATGCAGCAAAAGCTGTGGCCTTCAGGGATAACAAATAATAGGAGTAATGTGTGGTTGAGGGAGAAAACAGAACTCAAGCATTCAACTTATGTGCGCTATAACTTGAATGTTCAGTATATTTCACTACAATATACAGTCAAATGAATAACAATAAGAAATGAAGCATAACTTTTAGAACCAAATCACATCATATCAAATCGAAATCAAGGCCGAAAACACCTGCATATTATGTGCGCCTCATATTTCCTCAACGGATCTGTTATAGAGTTATCAATTTCAATGAATTAGTCGTTATTTAACTTTAAATTGTAAGAAAAACATTGAAAAATAGAAAGAAAAAATGTTTTTCCCACAAATTCAACTTCACATGAAATTTGATTCGAGATAAGAATAAGTAGCAAAAAGTTGAAATTGAATTTCAAATTATATAATCAAATAATGACTTAAGTAAAACAGAGTCGTTCGCAAATTACAAAATCAATTTACATTATTTATGTGAATCAACTTTACATATAATCAAATCTCATCAAATTCAAGCACTCCTCAAACGTAGATAAAAATAGTGCAAAAGAAATACTCAAAACTAAATTGATGTTTGATTCGCACGATTTAATCATATAATTCAATGAACGTCTGATTAAATAGTTTCAAATTATATTCAACTTTAAATCAACTTTGAATGAAAACATGACATCAAAATCATAAATTAATAAATGCTTGAGAAATAATCATATAAATGAATACAACAAATGAACTTATAATCAATTTAATTAATGATTAACTAATGAGCAATCAATTGATTTGACGGATCGTTATATAAAATCATTCGAGAAAAAAAATTATGAAAAGAAAAATTGCATTTGATCTGAATATTATCTGAAAAACAGTATTAAACCGCATATAAATTCAAACAAATAAGCGAATGAATCAATAAAATTGAGCTCAACTTTTATCAGTTGAAATATTATTAGATTTCATTTATAATATATGTTTCTCTATATTTTTCAGAAAATAATAAATTCGATCAAACTTTTAAACCATAATCATTTTGAAAATAGCATTTTTAATATGATTGAACGAAGACATCAATCGTAAGGCTTAAGAAGTAATTGTGTGCCAGAAATAAATATAATCCACTTTAAAAAAGAGAAATTCAAGTGAATAGAGAAAAGAATAAAGAAAATTGCTGTAAAAATTCATAACTATTTAGTTAATCGATTTTGAACGTGAGGCCAAAAACAACACTACAGTATGCCTGAAGTGGGATAAAAGTCAAAATAAAGACAATGATAATAATAAATAATTATTAATGTGAATTTCACACAAATCTAATAACTTCAACGTCGGAAAAGTGATTAAAGTATTGAACGCCTTAATTAATGGCTCAATTTTTAAATTAAAAAAAACTTAATCTCTGATCAAACGGCTTATGTTCAAAACAAGTTTTAATTAAACTTATTTTTTAAAATCATTGTGAGTTCTATTTAATAGCGATATATTATTTTCATCGTTAATAGAAAATAAAAGATGACATTTTGAAAAAGGGTAACAAAAGGTAACGAAAACTAATTAACTAAATAATGAGTAAAATAACCTAATTTTCGATATAATATAAATAATTGTTTTAAATTGAAATTATACAGAAAATTGAAGATAAGGAAGTGCTAAATGAGAAACTTTATGGCAATGAATAACAAAAATATCAGTTTAAATAAAGCAGAGATCGATTCGATTATTTGAAACACAATTGACATATAGACAAAAATAAACGGATGTTCAATACATTCAATTCTATATAATATTGAATTTGATTTTTAAATACAATTTTTTGTTTTTATTTATATCAAATAATATACTTTCAAAATGATAGCATTTTTAGATCTTAAATAAGTAAACAGATATTTAATGGGAATTTTTCATCGATTTTATCAATGCATTGATGCAAAGCTTAACGGCTTTTAATAATAAAAACCAATCAAATATTTCTAGGAATAATAGAATATTCTTTATACAAATATAGGATGAATAAAGCATTTATTCCTTATGACTTCGCTGAAAAAATCGATTCAGTGAAAAAAATATCCATTATATAACTCATAAATCAATTATTTCTAAGTTATAAACGATAAGAAATATCAGATTTATTCACATTATTTATTATAATTCGAAACTTGAGTGTATTTTTCGATAGTTATATCACATTATATTCAAATACAATGTGTTTCAATCATTTAAATGATTATCAGATGTGTCCGCAAAATATTTGTTTCTTTCAATATTTTTGAATATTATGAATAATTTAAATATTCTTTGAAATTCAATTGTGATATAAAGTGAATTTTTATCGATTGAATTCAAAATCAATAACAAAATCATTCGAATCGATTGAAAAGTCTATTTGAAAGAAATCTAAATAATAAAGAATGAGAAGAACACTAAAGATAATAATGGGTTTGAATAAAAATAGAACTGAGTGTTAAAGAAAAATGAAATTAAAAGAATGAATTGATTTTATAAAATAAGATAAATTTAAACGATAAGAAAATGTGGAGAAAGGATTTGGAGTGAGTTTGGAATATTTGTGAGGTGAGAAATACTAATAATAAGCGTTAGTGAGAATTTTGCTGAACATCAATATTGAAATTTTGCTCAAAGCGATTCAAATAATTGTGCCGTCACTTTAAACTTGCATTTTATGCTATCGGATACTTATTTTAAGCGAAAAGTTTGGGGCAAAATAAAGCTCAACATTAAGTGTATGATTAACAGGAAATCAAATCCTGTATAAGAGGTATAAAATTACACAAATGATATGTTTTTGTTTCACAAAAGCTTTGAGTTGCAAATTAACTGAATCTTTATTTAAGTTTTATTATAACGCTATTCATAGATATAATTTAAAAATTTCCCAAACGATTAGTACAAAAACACTTAAATAATAAGAGAATTAAATCTATTCTTAAATGACATTAAAAACAAGGCGTTCTCAGTATTATAATTGACGTTAAATTAAGATTAATTAAGTTTGAAGCTGTAATAGAGGTTATTGTTAATTAATAGTTTTTAAAGAAAAATTTACGATTCTTTTTAAATATTTAGATATGATTTTTATTTTATTTTTTTCAATAATGTCGAAATAGTCAAAGCTTCATATTATAAGTCTATTATATGTGGAAAATAAAGATATAAGTCAAAGATGGCTTTTGATTATGTTATTCTCAAACGAATCAATAGATTCGAAGCCTTTAACAGGATATAAAACTTTTGAAGTGATTAAACAATCAAATTATATGATATGAAATAAATCGATAAAATTAAAATTTTGAATTATTCTTTTGATAATGAAATTGTGTCAAAATCTAATAATGAATATAGTTTTCAATGATAGAGATTTGCGTCGGAACAGAAATAATGGTCTATAAAATTTGAATTTCGTTTTAATTAAACACGAATTAAAATATTAAAATTTTTAATGATTTCGAGCATTTCACTCATACATTCGAGTTTAATATTTACACTCATTTTGTGATAATATGCCAAAAATTTAATAAAGTTTAATAGTCATTATTGATGAAAAGTATTATTTTAGTTTAGGATAAATTATTCATTATATGAGAAAAATCATTGAATCAATAATTAAAATCCAAACTAAATGATTAAGAAGAATAACGGCATTGAAATAGAGTTGAAATTGTAGTGATATTGTAATTACAGTATTTTGAAGAAGAAAAAAATTCAAAAATAACTCTGTGTTTTGTAAATAAGAATGAATGGGAAAAATTTGGCAAAAATTTGGCAAAGATTTGAACAAAAGAGAATTAAAGTTGACTGAAACAAAAAATTGTGCTTCAAAAGTGATTAATAGTTAACATTTGAGAGATATGTAACAGACTTTAAATTATGATAATATATAGAGAATACAAAGGATTTATGTTTTGGAAAAACGCGATTTAATTACTTTTACATTATTTCGATTTCTGACCCAAAAATAATATGATCTTAAATATTATGATCAAATGAAAGACTAGTATTATTAGTAATGATTAAACATCAAATTTTTAATTAGAATCTGTATTCTTCTCAAAAAATAATTTTTCATCAATTGAGTTATTTATATAATAAAATCAAAAAGAATTGATCGTTATTTAGTTCAAATTCAATAAAGATTTTGCGCAAACAATCTTTTTATCCCAAAACAACAGCCATTATGAGGAAAGAGCAATATTTTGAATAATAAATTTGATGGAAATTTTCTGTTTAAAGCTGTGATTTTGGTTACTTTAGTGGTATTTGTTGTGATCCTTTTGGTAAAACATTGAGACAATTGTTTGAATATAAATAAAGATAAGCTAAAGAAATGCATTGACCAAAGAATGTGAGAGAGAAATGTTTTTATAGTAAGATTTTAGCCATTTCTAAATAATAAGATTGTTTAGTCCTGACAGTAAACTACAGGAAATGCCAGAGGCTTTCACTCATAACTAGAATGCAAGAATACATCATTAGGTAAGAGATGATAAAAAAGTAACACAAAGAGGCGAATATGAAAGCCATTCCTACGGAAATTCCTGTGAATAATAGTTTTCTAACTCTTGCTATCAAAATGATAAAAGGCTTACATATAAATAATTCTAATGCTTTCATAATAATAATCAGTTTTAAAATATAATTATGAGCTTTTGAGTTATTGTTTAGCGAGAATTCAAACTAAAACTTAACTTTTATAAAAGAATAATTCACAACTTTTACGAAAATAATTTTCAAACTCAATGTCATTATGAAATATAAAATAGGAATTGTGTTAATAATAGAGATAAACACTATGTTTAATATTAATTGAAGATTACAATCAACAAAAGGTTAATTGGATTTTAGCTTCAAATATAAGAGTAATGTAGAGAATAAATAAATTGAATTATTGGCTTTGATATCTCGAATTAGGTCATAAATTACATAATGCTTTCTTGGAATTTGCTCTTTAAGCAACAAAAATACTAAATTATTGTTTTTATTTAACTGCCAATGAAACACATTTAAGCCATCATCAAAAGAGCTCAACTAAGATGCAATTCAAGCTATCATTTATCATAAAAAATAACTCTCTAATGTCAACCTTTTTCTCAAAATAAGCTTTGATTCAATTCGTAATAAAAATTGAATAATTTAAGCTCAAAATCTACGATAGAAAAAGTTTTGATTGAACGCCTTGAATAACAACTTGAAAAAGTATTCACCTCTTGTTTTTCGAATAAAATAGAAATTTGTTTACACAAAACGATCATTTAATACTCCCATAATTGAAAATAGCAGTTATTCAAGAGTCAAAATGATTAACATTATTTGCACAATGAATAAAATGACAAAAAATAAGTTAAATTTGAGTTTCATTTTGGTGTTGACCTCTTTGTCCGTGACCCGAATCCAGATCTGCACTCCACTAAACATTATAAGAGCCTGTTTTGCATTCTCTAAATGAAAGACCCCCTCCTTTTCTAGGACGAGAATCTCCTCTTTTTATAAATGGCTCCAAAATAACTAAGTCTGTGAAAACACCGAAAATCAATTCCAATCGTCTTATTATTAAATTCAGTTCAGGATTAACAAAATAATTCAGTTTTGAAGCTTAACTCAATTCAATTTTATTGATTTATTACTAGTTTTTCAATTGATGCAAAACTAGAGAATTTTGGCTAAAATATGAATTTTAATGTTAGTTAAAATAGAATTGTTGTGAAGTAGAAATTGAAGATTGAATTAATGAAAATAATAGCAATTGTTTATAATATAAGGATATTATTTATCAACAATACAAACACAAACTATAAGAACTTTTATTTTATAGTTCAAGCACTCGAAAGTGGGTTAACTTATTAATCATAATAGTATTACATAAGTCATGAGTTAAAGAAGACACGACACGACACGTTCAGTTCAAAAATATTTTAAACGTTCTTTTGGTTTCTTTGGCTGAATGTTAATAACGATATTGTGAGGCATTTGTGAGGCATTTCCTCATTTAATTCTTGTTTTTTATTGAACTTTTATTTATTTTTATCTTTCTTTAAAAGTGGGCAACAGTTTGTTTTCTCCTAAAATGTTGACTAATTTTGTGGAAATTTGTAGGAAAACACAGATTTGATTTGAAGCGTAATAAATGAAAACATAGGTTATTTGCTATGAATGTTAAGCTTTTAAAGTGCTTCAGAAATTAATTAAAATCAAATTTTAGGAAAAATTTGTAAAACCAATGAAAACGTTATCTATTTATTACTAGTATTAAAGCTTAACAAATATAATGCGAATTAAATGAAAATTTCCAACTGTTAAATGAAAAATAAAAATAACAACAAAACAAAATTAACGGCAAAACTTGGAAATGCATGCAATGCCAGAAATAGAATTGAGTGATTATTTTGTTCGGGAGAATGATTTTTGAAATGAGACCAAAGCCCTTAAAGTTACTTTTCGTAAGAGATTTAGCATTAAATGGCGTTTATTTAATTTGATGGAGTTTTTGCTTAACAGTATTAGAAATAGTGGAATAAGTAGTGAAACAAGTGATGCACAATTTATTCTGTCCTAAATTTTCATCTTAAAACTTTTGTGGAGTCCGGTTATGTAGTTATGTCAGTGACTTAATCAATGTCTAAATTTAGTTTTGCATAACATTTACCAAATAATACGTCATTTGTACTATTTATTTATTGTCAATTTATAATAGTTTTCGCTAATTATCCCATATTTCACAAATTTTCTATCTTTTAGTCTTACGTATTATTTCTTTCAATCATTTATTTAACTTATTTTCCTTTCATTAGAACAAAATTCAAACTAAATCATGAATCGGTTGTTAATTATCTGAACGGAAACTAACAGTTACTAAAATGAGTGCAATTTTTCTACATATTTTCAATATAGAGCTATTTCTATGAATGAAGTTTAATATTACTTATTATATAGATATTAAACTCGTAAATAAACATTGAATCAAAAACTATATTATTGGTCATTATTGCACATGTGCTTCAAATATATTTTACAAACAACTCAAATACCGGCAAATTTAGAAATAAAAGCCAAATCAACTTCAATTAATTTAATAAATTTTGATGAAAATCTTTTTAAATAAACCATTTAATAGTTATAATTAAAGATTTAACGGAGTATTTGCCTCAATATGATTGCTATGAATGCTTTGATAGATATTATGACAGTTATAACAGTTATGCAAAAAGCAAAACAAAATGTATTAAACGTCAAAACATATGATAACAATTCCTAACTATAAAATACGTGATATCCTATTTTCAAACTTTAATCACAGAATAACCAAACTATTGATGATATAAGACTTGTATTCAATGTTCACTAAAGTTAAATATTTTTCAAAAACAAGTATTAAAACTACAGGAAAAAAAACGAATAAAAATATTTTGAGTTCAAAAATAAGAGTTTTATCGGTTTATCTGTTTTTCTCTCTATCATAGGTTGAGATTATAGTTGAATGAAAGGAATGAAAAGATCAATAATAATAGTAAGTATTGATATATTAATGAAAAATGAAATTAATATTACATTGAGTTCAGTGTTTCTGAAGTCGTGATGAGTAACTGCGCGAACAATTCCTCTTTTCCACTGCCATTCACTTATTTTGTTTCGTTTCAATTTAGTATTATTTATAACACATAGAAATCTTTTGCCAACAATTCCTTCCCAACAATTATATTTGTATTGAGCCATATCTTATTATATGATAAATATAATAAATGTTCATTTTTGATAACTATTTCATTCAAACACAACAAACAACACATCAATACTCGAGAAAAACACTCATTTTTTGCTCAATTATTTTGGAAAACCAGAGAATCATAGTATAAACCAATTGATAGCACAAACATGTCTCGAGATCTCCTCATAGAAGTACACAACAAATTCAGAAATACAAGTTCTCTCTCAGCCATTGGCATAACATATATAACATACTATAGTATAGCATAGTATTCAACATTGCATACTATACTATACACTTTGAGTTCAGCCCTACAAACACACGCCCACAACACTACACACATACACATACTTCTATTGACATTTTCAATGAGAGGTAAATCCATAACATATGATAAATAATACCAATTTCTATCTCTTTTATTATTTATCTTTTTATTCAATATTCATTTCTTTATTCAAACAATTGTCTCAACTATTTTCAAAACTTAGTTCAATTAATTAGTTTTTGTAAAGTTTTTGTTTCAAAATATTTCTTGAATTCTTTTAAAGACTTCAAAAATAGTGTCATTTTTTGATCAAATGTTTGGAAATTATATGTCATTACTTTTGTGTTCACCTCTTATTATTATTATTATTATTATGGATCAAAACATCAATGATTCAAATAAAAAATTATTTATTCTTTAATATGATTAATGCATGAAATGTTCTTTTGATTCAATCTTTCATTTATTAACTTTGAATATTAATACATTTTTCAACACTTGATATTTCGAATGAAAATTTGTATTATTTTTAAAATTGGAGTTAAAAATCTGAATGTTTATCAATATGTGTTGACAAGTTTGAGAAACATATGATATTAGTTATAACTTAATGACTGTTTATAACAACCAATGAATGACACCATTATTATAGGTTTGAACTCAAGTCTGAACACATATCGTGTCAATTAATTAAAAAACTTTCAAAATCTTGAGTTTCAAGAAATGAAAATGAACCCAAATATTGATTAATTATTATTATTTGTATTGAACTGATTAATAATAAAATATTGAAATTAAATTAACTATTGATTATTGGTAAGCATTTGTACACATTGTTTACATTAAGACTAAGGCTCGCTTTCGGGTTATATTGAAAGTGAATGAGTGCTTATTATATGTAAATCTAACTCAAACTCAATCCATAATATTATAGTTGGCTTTCAACCAATTGAAGACCGATTGAAGAGTTGTTTCACTAAACCGTACATTTTTATTATTATTTGATTGAGAGTGTAATTGATATGATAATAATTTCTGTAATTTTCTCTTAAATTGAAGTTTTAGTGCCATTAGACCTAAATTGTTGATAACGGCTCTGATTATTATAGATAATGAATTTATCGCAATATTTTTAGTTATAAATATTTTAGACTTTCACGCATTAGTAATGGATTAAAACCTTGAGTTGCGCTCAAATGAATGGAAACACTATTATGTGTTGGAATGTATTCTAATTAAAGTGTAATTATTTGAATTCACATTTCAAAGCTCTGTAGAGTTAGAGATTTTGAGAATTGAATTCCAGTTTAAAAGTTCTCTAAATCAGACTTAACGAGAAAGTATAGAAATAACTAATAGTGTCAAACACTAAATATGATTCACTTGTGATACAAAAGTGAGCGCTTTTTAACAATTGAAATTAGTTTGAAAAGTAAAAAAACGTGATTTTCATATTAAAAAAGATAAGTTTAGTTCTGAAAATGCTTATAAATAATTGCTAACAAAAAGATAATAATAATTACTATCGGATATAACAGATGAAAGTGAATATCATGTAGTGTTCAATAGTCTGTCCGGAGGCCAAAGGGTGTGGTAAAGCATTCATATAATGCTTAAGAAATTACATTCAATTTAATCCACCGACTGCTTAAACTTTCAAACTTAATATTCTTCAGATAATAAGGTCGAGAAAAATAACTAAAGACTCCTCCTCTCAAAAGTGTACACATAATCTCATGACCAATAAGACTAAAAATCATTTTACGCAAACTCTATCCTATTATTCAATAGATTTCACGTGAATTTGGTTTAAATAAAACTAAAGCACTTTAAAGCCTAAAGCCTTATCTCCTATTATGTAAAGTAGAGACGAGCATCGGGCTCAAATGAGCCCTCCCGACTTTTTCTAGGTTGAGCCCGAAAAATTTAAGTAAAAAATTTAAACTAATTTTTTTGATCAAATCTTCATTATCGACATTGTTTAGCATTAGATATTGGTTTCAGTTGTCATTTGATTCTCCATTATTTTCAGATAAAATCAAAATGAAAATTATTTGATCTAATAGAAATTATTGATTATGATTTGCTCTTTATTCTAAAGTCTCATGTTATATTAGCTGTAACTAAATTTTTAAATGATTTAGTTTTGAAAATAATTTAAAAGTTTTACAGTTACACTTTTACAACATATAATGATTGACAACTTATGAATGAAATCATTGAAATTTTTCATTAAATTTATTATTTTCGGGCTCATCGGGCAGCCCGAGCCCGCCCGATATTTCTGACGCTTTGTCCAGCCCGCCCGAGCCCGACTTTTTACCCTCAAGCCTGGGCCCGCCCGAGCCCGCCCAATGCTCATCTCTAATGTAAAGCTTTATTGATATATCCAATCAATGAGTTTTCGATTTTTTTGTCAAACAATTAGAACAATGACATCTATTATTCTTTTCATTGCAATGAATGGCATTTTTTGATTGGATGAATAATTAAAATTTCATAAGAATTCAATGTCTCTCAAAATCTTGTAAAACTTTCGTATATAAAATATTTATAATTAAATGATTGTATTTTTATTGCCATCTATTAGTAGTTAAACTAATTAGTAATTCATGAACACAATACTAGAACTGTATTTATCTCTTTTTGAAAGTCAGCTGATGTTTGTGTTGAGCCTTACCTTCAACTATAAATGTAATGATCCGACAGTTTTCTATTAAGCAATATTAATAGCAAAGCATTACTGAAAGTAAACAAACAAAAGAAATGGTTTTCAAAAACACTGTTTGAAAGAACGTGTATTTATTTAAAAAAACGGCAATTTTCCAACTTTTTGATTGCCATTGATTTATAAAATAATATGAAGTGATTATATTGTGTTCATATCATTAAATATAAGTTTTTCATCAATATTGGAGTGAATTGACTATTATTTGTATAGGAAATGATAGCACAACACATATCACGTCTTTGTATGTAAGTTATGAAAAGTCAACTCATTCAAGATTTTGGCATCACTTCTGGTCATTGACTTTAAATTTTGTTTAACTTGTGGGCGATATTTGTCATTGACTTTTATAAGCATTTATTCCTTTGATTTGTTTACTAATTATATAAGATATAGATTTAACAATTGATTTAATAGTAAATGATAAGTAAATGATATTAAATATAAAGACGCCATAAATGGCAAAACAACTCAAAATTGTATTCATTAATGCATAACACGAATGTTACGCAAAGATTCTAATTATTTTCCAATTATGGCAACTTTTCCCCACTTTAAAGAGATAACCAATTTTCTCTTTTCTTCATAACTATGTCATAGACTTCAACTTGAATTTCATTCAAACCAATATTAATAGCTTTTTCTTCAAATAATTAAATGTTTCACTTCATGTCTTTCATAAACTTCTGTTTAAATATGTTTTAAATGAATTTCAAATATATGAAATTGATGTGAAAGCGTTTTTGGAAGTGTTGAGCAGTAAAACAGTAGTTAATCAAGCGATAAGTGATTAATAACTTATTCAAAATTTACCATAAAATATAGCGTATATTTGAATATAAAGATTTGTAAAGAGAAACTCTTCCGCAATTAGAGTCAACTCGAATCAGTTTATTTAAGAGAAAGCAGGCGTTTATTTATAGCATAAGTTTATATTAGTATTAGTACTAAATTGAAAAGTAGTCCTTAAAAGATGCGATAACTATACAATTGAGTTAACATTCAGTTTTCTCCTTCACTCTCGAGTTCGTCATTTGAATTGTAGATTAATCCTAATGAATAAAAAGTTGCGTTTCTATCCAATTATTTTTAATTGATAAATATTGCAAATAATGTATTTAAATATTGTATAAAATGCGTTATTGTAATGCTCTGTCTAAAGGATGCAATTTTTATTTATTACTGACAAACTCGTTACTGATGTGTCCGAATTCAGTTCAATTGAACATAACAGCAGCCAATACTGCACTTATATTATTGTTTGCCTCTGCCTGTGCTCATTCATGTGCCAAATATTTTTATTATATTTACAGATTAATATTCGGTACACTATATCCCGCTTATTCTTCTTATAAAGCTATAAAGAATAAGGACATCAGAGAATATGTAAGTTTCTATACATTCATAACTATTTCTTCTTTTACTTTATTTCAAAATATTTTTATTAATTTCAATTTAAATTGGTTTCAATTCGTTGATTAAGTCTCGATGGATGATGTATTGGATAGTATTCGCTATTTTCTCATTTTTCGAAGTATTTGCCGATATTTTTATAGGAATTTGGTTAGAAAAATCAGTTTGAATAAAATTGTCAGAATATTAAGTTTTTAAACAATTCTTCTTATAGGTTACCATTTTATTATGAAACTAAAATACTCTTTGTACTCTGGCTGATGTCTCCCTATGGAAATGGGGCCCGAATTATGTACAAACATCTCATTCATCCAGAACTCAACAAAAGGGAACAGGTTTCCAATCATTTTACTATCAAGTTTTCATTCACTATTCAATTCAAGTCAACATTTTCTCTAAAACATATCAGTCTGTGTTTGCATTTCATCGAATTTTTTTAACTTTTCAATTTTTTCAATTGAACTTATTATTTATTAACAGGTTATCGATTCTTATATAACAACAGCTAAAGAATTGGGAATCTTATCGATATGGCATTTATGGAAAAAAGTATCTGAAATCGCAAATAAAATGTTGATCTACTTTTTCGAGATTGTATGTAATTTTAATCCTCTTAGAAGTTATACACTTCTTATTCGTATATTTATTATTGATTTTCAAATTAATGATATCTTATGTTCAGACACACGCAGCTATTTTCTATCAGATGCAGAGAAACACAAATCCTAATAATACAGTTCCTCCACAAATACAATCACAACAGTTAACGACTTCGCCTAATTTCTTACAACAATTATTGTTTATGAGATCTCAAAATGATAATAAACAGACTTTTAATGTTGGGCCACATTTATTGAGTGGTTTTCAAGTTGAGAATCCGATGATTGAACAAAATCTGTTGACTCAGCGCTGGCTCTCTGAACAAACATTAAATATCGTTGAATTGAATGAAGAGTTTCTTCCGTCCAATGAAGTCATGAATTTGCGTTCAGAATCAGAAACAAATCTCGATGACTGGGAGAAAATGGATGTCCAAGAAATTGATGGAAAACCACCTCTTAAAGCATTGAAAGCTAAGAATAAGAAAATAAAAGTAAACAGAAATGGTGCCATTTCTCCAAATAGCGATACACCTAAACGAAGAACGACTAGAGCCGCAGCCATTAAAGCGAGGCAAAAATGTAAAGAAGAACCAATTGATCTGAACGAAGATTATTGACTTTTCAAAATATTTTTCAAATATCGACAGATTTTGCAGTTTTCTTATCATTTAATATTCAATTTTTCACTCCAATACTAAATTTATTTTTTAATAAAATTATAATAATTAGTGCTATAATAGCTATTCGTTTCTACTGTATATATCTGTGATATGTCTTCAAGTTTTTCGTTTCTTAATTGTTTTTGGCATCAAATGATTTATTACATTTTAAATAAGTTAAAGTTAATCTTTGTGTTTAGTTATTGGCATTGATTTTCTTATATTGTATTTCAATAATTATATCAATAATTTAATTTTAAATCAAATATAATTTAATAAACTGTGAGCTTTTTGTAATGAAATGTATTGATAATTAATAAAATTTTTACAACAAACCAAATGATAGAATAAATAATTCATTGATAAGTATATATAAGTATAAAAATAAAACTTATATTAATAAAACTTTGAGTTAAGACTCAAAATATCGAACTTTTATTCGGTTTTCCGTACAATGGCATTGAAAATATTAATTATAATAGAAATGATTAAATAAAAGAATTAATTTATATTCAAATGAATATTTATGATTTTAATTAGTTTATAATCGCAAATCATCTAATATTTGTTGATAAGCCTCTAATACTTGTTTAGCTGAAGGTCTTTCACTCGATAAATGGGATTTACATTTATTATGAATTAATGATAACTTATTTTTAACCAATGAAATAGATTCTGTTTGTATTGAATCACTCGCAATATTAATAAACGAGTCACAAATTTGAGGTATTTTCCAAATGTCTGTCTTCTCGTCATATTGAGGCATCTCTTCATCTTTAAACTCTCGATCACTGAAAGGCCACAACTGTTCGGGCGCTACAAATGAACCAAACAGTTGTCTTCGACCACATTTAATTCCATTAATACCTTTCTTAACCTGAGGCAAAGCGTCCAAATCATTCAAAACTAGTTTAAACTTATCAGTTATTAAATATTGAGAAAGTGTTTTTTCGAGTGAATTTGAATCACACATAACACGAGTTCCGACCGGACTGTTATGGAGTAATTCCAAAATTTTGACGTAATTAATACACAAATTAAGTTTAACTGAAAGAGTGTTGTATTGAGTCATTTCATGGCTTAAAAGTCTGGGCAAAGCATTCGCGTCACCAAAAGGGTGATATTCAGTGAATAACATATTATTACGACACCAACCGATCAATTGTACTATTAATGGATTGGGAGATAATGTTTGAAGCATTTCTATATTACTAAAGAAGTCTTCGCTATACTTAAGTTCAGTCAGATTTGAAACAATCAAATAGTTTTTATCCCATTTCACTAAATATATGTTTTTGACTAAACCTCTACTTAAGAACATAATTGGTTTCATATTATTATAATCACTACAATCGAGCCATTTATGACATCTTTTCATTTCTCCGATTCTGAAATATCCATTCGGACACTCATTTGAACCAAAATTATTATAATAATAGACTAATAAACTCATAATTATAATAATAAATGGCATAAACTTTATAATAATTGATTTGAAGTCCATTTTTATGGGGTTTTTCAATTTAATAAACAATTTTAGACAAATATATCAATTGAAGAAAACTTTTAAATGAGTTAATGATTAATA
>JAQFXV010001049.1:0-15810 GCA_034694065.1 Camisia spinifer
GCTTTCAATTGCTTTAGCTTTCAAAAGCTTTAATGAAAGCTTCGACAGGTAAAAGTAAATTTCCACGACTTTACATATTATAATATAATATAATAAAATCAAAAATGACAGATAAAATAGATCGTATTCAAAAAGTTGATCTAAGCTTATCTCAGATTCTCTTTGAGCCGAATTCATTGAAAAAACTAAAATGAATAATTTGAGAGTGAGCTCAATGAGTCATAGGTAGAGCTTGAGCTATCCAATAAGCTCAGCCTAGTTTTGTGATCATTATGTAGGAGAAATTATTTCAGTGATGTTGTGCAGCGATCAATAATACCATTCACTGAAACATTTCATTTTCTCGACAGCCGCCCTCTGAGTCAACTAAATTCATGAAAATATTTTAAAAATGATCCAAAACAATAAATCAAAATTTAGTACTGATTTAAAGCAGGTCTAAACTTGAAGTTAAAATCATTGAAAAATCTCATCACTTTCAAATGGAAATGCTATATCACAATTCAGAGTATAATTTGAGTGTTACTAAAAGTTTATCTATCGTTCCTCTCAATGAAGTCTTAAAGCATTTACTTTTATTTATAAAGAACTCGCACTAAATAATCGCATGCTCAACATAAATAGTGATATAAGAAACTAGAAAAACAACTCGATTATCATTAGAGCCTTTGTCTACATTGTCTCAACTAATCAATCATATATATACTTATTCATTTATACGACAAATCTTTACACAATATTTTAGTTGCCATCGGCTAACGGTTATCTTTTCTTGATTTCTATTCTTATGTATTATGACAATTCTAATATAAGAATACATTATGTATCTGTCTTCATAAAACATATTAAGATTATTGATTTAAATTAATTTGAAAAATTCGTGCATCTATTCAGAGTATTATAAAGTTTTTTATCTCGGTTTTCATCTCTGCGCCTAATAAGTAATGAAACTATTAATTACTAACAAGACATTTGATTTATTTTGGTTTTTCAACATTAGTTTAAAGTACAGAATATTTGTAATTGTTTACATTTATTATTTATTTGCTTTTAATTACTTATTTTTCTATTTGAAGGCAACGCTATTCAGTGATTTTCATTCGACCATTTGTTAAATATTAGTTTATTCAATGTTATTGTATGCACATAAATGAGATTAATTGAGTTTGTGTTATGTCACTATTTTTGAAATGTTTAGATTTCGAATAATGTTTGACAAATAAATTCACAAAACTTTATTTCCCTAAGCAAAAGCTAACTTTAAGTTAATACAAACTATGAATAATTTGATGAAACAGTTAGACAACAGATTTTAAATCAGAAAATCATATCATTAAAAGAACTTTTAGATAATTCTAAAGCGCATAAGCTATCAAATCAGGGCTTTTTGAAACACCTTCATAGTTCATTGTCAAAAAAAGGTTTTGCATTCAAAATAGAGATGTAAGTTTCTATGTTTCTAGAAATTTTCTTCATAGGCGAGAAACTTTCTAGATTGGAAGAAATTTTCTTTATTATCCCATAGGGTAAAGTCTCATAGTTTTCATAAACTACGTATGTCGAATTATTAAAGTACGTACTTCATGTGAAGATTTAATTTCATCATGAATATTCTATTAAAACCCGAATGAAAACGATAAATTCTGATTTTAATGTGAATATCAAAAATAATAATTTCTGATTTTTAATATGGATGTCTTAGAAAATGAGTGTAAAAATTGAGTATTTTTCAACTTTCAAATGAAATAAAACTTAAATCATTATACTTTTTAATATGCTTCTCATTGTTAAAATACAATTAAATTTTAAATCATAATATTTATGGATTCAATTAAATGGAAACCATTTTTTAAAGTGTTGATTCGATTTATGAATAAATTTATACAATTGGTTTGCGTCATGCAATAAGAACCACTGACATAAACACAAATCCGAGAAAAACGCTTATAAACGATGGTATTATTACAGTTTCAATACTTAATAAAAATATTTCAAAAATTTATTCTGAAAAATTTTACATTGAAAACATTTTTAATTTTTTGCATAGATTTAGATAAGATTTATGTCTATTTGAATCAATAATAATATGAATTTTGTTAAATTGTCACTAAGGCCGTTATTGCATGACGCGTCCCAATTATGTATGTTATTATCATAAAATATAGGTATGTTTATAATTTAGGTTTCGATGGGATATTTAATTTAAATAAGTGTTTTACATATAGTCCTGTCGTTTTAACCAGTTAAGAACCCCTTGAATTTTTGCCCTAATAGCTGATACACAATTGGTCTATCAATACTATTACATAAGCACTTAACTTAATTTATTGTGCTCATTATGCCCAACCCATTTTGGACGTTTATAAATCAGAAAGTCACCAGAAAGTTTCTTACCCAAAGTATCTTTTGTAGAAAGTTTCTCGTCAAAAAAATATTTCTAGAAATTTTACAACACTAATTCCAAATGAGAGCATTTTAAAATTTAAATTATGACTAAATTTTCCTGCAAAAAAATTAAGGAAATATACGGACCTATAAGTTCCGGCTGTTGTTAAATTAATGTTTTTCAAGTAAACCGATTGTGGTCCAGAACGTGATAAGTCTACTCTTATGCCAGGCATTGACAGATATTGGGCTAATATAAGGATTTAATGTTATAGTTATTCTATTATAACGATTAAAAACATAAAAATAATTTAGCTTCCAATGAGCAATACCTGGAGGAAAGTCGTTCGGAACAAATCTATAAAATTCTTCATCATTTTTGTACCTTTTAATTAGAGTAACAAAAGAGATAAAAATTGATTAATCACTATAATTATAGTTGAGTGCAAAGTAATGAAGTGATTTACCATTTAACTGAATATAATTTGTCATTATCTAATTCGAAACTACAAGTAAGCTCTATATTTTCTCCAGATGTTGTGGGAGAGGGAACATCCAACATTATAAATCTGATGAAAAAAATCCCATTAAATTCTAATCATTCAGTCACTAATTTTTTATATCAAAATTATAATTAAGTCCTATTAAATATTTATTTGCTTTTTGAATAATCAAAAAAGTGATGGTAAGAATTGAAGGAATTTTATATTATTAATTCATAAGATCCAAATTATATACTCTACATATCGGGTTAATTGAATTGTTAATTTGAATGCAATTCTCTCAAGTAAACATTTCCATAAACTGCAATGTCTTGAGATAATTTAGATTTTATAGACTGAATACAAATTTTATTATATACAAAGCATTAAATTAGAATTTGTTGATTGAGAGCAAATAACAAATAAACATTTAGAATGAATTCGAGTGTCTCAATACACGTCTCATTATAGGCTTAACCCATTCAATATAATAAGGAAATGTAATTTAATTTTATTCTGAAGATAACCATAAAATATTGTTTGGATGACAATATCAATTGTCTTAATTAGTATGCAGCTAAAGCTAAAATTAAGAAACATATATGAAATCAATTTTGGTTTTGGTAAGAACTGACTACTTGTGAGTTATTAGTAAACTGTAATTAATTCAAACAATTATTACAGTTCTTACACAAAAACCACATGTCTTCTCAGTTATCATTAATAATGATACTTCTCATAAGTTGGAAACAAATCATTTATATGTTTCATAAGGTATAGCTTCTAGAGTGAAGTTTTCAAGATTGAAAACAAGTTATACAATATATTCTATTTTGCAATGAAAATACGACTCACTTCTCAATTTAACTTTACTCAAATATGGATAAGGTTCTCAAGTTTTTCCTTAATAATCATCTTTTTTAGATTTTTAATTATTAGATTGTTTGTTTTGAGATCACAGCATATCTCTAACTGATTGATTGTTTTTTATCTTCTGTAATACTATGTATTCAAGCTATTGCTTTTATGCTGTATTTACTATTTACTATTTTAGCTTTGAATTGAATTTCTTGTAAAGTTTAAATTTGTTTTGGAAATGAGAGACGAAAAATCGATTGACTGGTGAGAATTTGAGACTTTCTCCAAAACTAATCAATTATGGATTAGAATTAACAAATATCTAATACTTACCGAAGAGCACAACTTGAGTGGTAAACTGAAAACAAAAAAAGGAATTTAAAATTTTAAGGTCTTATTTAAGTAATGAATGGTTCTGTTTAATTGAAATTAATATAATATTTATATAATTGAATGGGTTTATGAATTTGCAGTACAAATAAATTTTATTTGCTTTCATTGATTCTTTTAATACAATAATCCGTTGAGGTTTATATGACTATTACTTTGTGATAACTCATGACTATTGAACATGAGTTATATTTCAGAAATAAAAGAAAAATATACAGAAGTTTAATAGCACTCAACCCTTTGTCAAGTATTGTAATGTAAATAATGAAGGGTTTGTTTGAAAAGATGAGTGCCATCGAAGCCATCGAATGCGCTTCTGTTTTATTTAAAGTCTTTATTACGAAAGTCATTAAAACAGTTCTGATGGAAATGAAAGACATAAATAAGCGCTGGTCTTGTTGTGCACTAGAGTTAGACTGACTGCTATGTTTGCATCTGATTTTGAGAGAATGACTAACATGACTAACAAGACCACACTTACCAATTGAATGGCCAAATGTTCGTTAAAGCAGACAACAGACAACACAATATAACTGTACAGTAAATTTAGCACAAAAGCAAACCTAATGAATCCAATAGACATTAGCCATGTTATGATTGTAAAGCTGGAACCACTGTCTACGCTTCTGACCCTATGCTCTTCCATTTCTTTATCCGCACTTTTTTGCGCCTCACTTACTTTGCAAAGACAACTCTTACTTGAGATGAGACTATTGAGCAAAGCTTTGATTTTGATTGTGCACAACTCTATACTATATATATATATTGCTCTACTGTATGCACTCTCTCCACTGCACGCAACAAGAACTTCAGTTTACTGAGTATTTAACTCAAAATCTCGAATTTACCAAAATAAACGAGAAAATCAAATTGATTTTCACAAATAATTGCAACCTTATTGAAACATTTCTGCAAAATCAATGCATTCTAAGGTAGTTTTTGCTGCTTATCTCCTCAAATCTGAAAAATCTTAAGCTTCATTTTAAGCGAAATAATGTTTCACTATCTTTACCAAACATTTGAACATTTGTTCGACAAATAGTGCAGAGAGAGAGAGAGAGAGAGAGAGAGAGAGAGAGAGAGAGAGAGAGAGAGAGAGAGAGAGAGAAGCTAAAGAGATCGTAATTTTTATGGTAAACATATAACAGATAATTTAAGCATCGCATAACACACACGACCGAAAAAGTGGCAACGCTTATAGAATTTAAATATATTCTTGCATTCGGTGATACCGTTCACTGTATAGTACAAGTAAATTATATGACATTTGTTCTCATTGTGAAATACAATGCACCACATATTGCAACCTAATGTTTAAATTCTATATAAAAATATGAGATAACTATGGAGACCAAAACAGACGAGAACATGAAGTGGTGGACATATGAACAAAGTAAGAAAATATTCATCATTTATCTGATACAATCTAACTATCAATAGTAAGTAGTACTTGTGTTGGCTCGTAGTGTGTCCTCTATTCTCAAAAACTATTACACGATAATAATTGCGACTAATTTTTCTATGCGTTGTTATGAGAACTATTAATACACTCCATACTATTAATTAAAAACAATGTAAAGTTAATTGTGATTCTCATTAATATGCTGAATACATCACTTAAACTCTATTCCATTGTAAGCTGATTCAAATGCGTCTAACAATTCAATAATATGCTAATTCTCAAGATTTTGCTCTCGTTTCCTGTTTTTGTAATTGAAATTTATAAGATTCTAAGTTTTATAAGTTTAGTCATTATTTTTTTGCTGAATAATTTATATACTGATCACAAATGATTGAGACAATATTTACTGACTTGTATGAAGTCAGGCATCTTTTTTCTATTGCTCTGTCCAGAAAAGTTTCAGAAGAGAATGATATTAGCCTTGAGGCAAATTCTTCGCATTAACTTCATATAAAATCTTGTATCCAAACAAAAATTGCAAAAGAATAGCTTATAGAGAAATAAAGAAATGATTTTTTTGGGTGATGGCGCTTAATGTTGACGCACCCGTCGGTTATTTGATGATATAGTAGAGAAATGAATATAAAAGTATAATCGTTGGGTCAGTCATTTGTTTCACAAGCATTGATAAATACAAAATAGGAGACAATAAATATTCTTTTTGTCGAAAGCAATCGATTTCCTTTCAATAATAAGTAAGCAATAAATTTTTCATCTGAGAGAAAAAAATCCCTCTTTATTTATCGATACTTCAAAACAGAACATATAGAGTATTTTTGTCGCATTCCCTTTTGAATATCGATACCATTATAACTAAATAAGTTATATAAATCCAGATAATATCTGATTCATATGACACTAAAGTGCTATTCTATGTTCATCAAAATTGTAAGCACTTCCACTCTGCAGGTGTTGATGGAAATGCACTGCATTTCTTATTCATGGTAATGAGAGTTAATAGAGATAAAAACTGTTTGAAATGACTGCAAAAATGAATGTTTCATGTTATCTTTGGTGAAAGGAATGCAAAAATATGAATTGGCAAACATGCATATACTCTCACATATAGTCGATTGAATCGCAACTGTTTAAGTTACAACTAATTGGCCATCGCATGCATGTTCACTAGGGATCAAAAATTCAAGAATTCCACCCAAACCTACCGAAAACATTTTCATCTCATCTTTAGATGGAGTCTGAATTTGTTTATAACAGTATGATATAGAATGCAAGCGGTCGAACATTACGAGAATAAGTTTATCACCAGAAAATAATTATGAGCTTAAATTTCAGTTTAATTTTTTTTATTCTTATCCTTTAAAATGCAGAAATAGTTGTCTTGAAATTTTTGCTGAATAAGTAGATCTCATTACCATATTTTGACATTTAAATTAGTGATTTTAAAATTTCTACTTTCACAATTTTCCATTACATTTTCACAATTAACTTTAGATAAATATTGCTCAGAGTGATAGTTGAATGCAATACTTATATGAGAACGATTTGATTCTAATATTCTTGCAATGATTGTCAATTGAAAAATTTTAAATGACAATTAATTTATCTCTTATTCATGTTAAATTATTCTTTAGCTTTTGAAAGGAAAAGTTTGGGAATCCCTCTCAACCTTGGTTTAGAATATTAGCTTTCTTTTTATAACCAATTATATCCTTGACTTACAAAAGTTTATTTAAACTCTTCTAGTAATAAGTAAAATATAAATTTATGCCCCAATAGTTGACCCCATTTTAATACAACTAACAATTGTATTATTATGTCATTTAGAAGTCATTAATGGAGTCAATGTTTTTCTTTATTATAAGACCTTATAAGAGAGCAATTTGAGTTTCATCATAATTCAGTCGTCATATTTAGTCTTTCCTGTAATCCTCTCTCAGTTTTGCTTTATTACTCTACTACTAGTTCGATAGGAATTCTCTGCTATAACTTTTAATAGAACTACTGTTGCAATAACTTATAGCAAGCAATGACTTTATTTGAATGGCTTGTCATTCAGAAGTTTCTACTCTTTAAGTGTTTTATGTATGAAAAAATTTGTCGAGTTATAGAGCTTTTATCGCGCGCTTCAATGCATTAAAAACTTCTTACCTCCTCCTAAAATGTAAAGTATCCAAAGTCTTATCCAACTTCTTGTATCTCCCATTTCAATAATTCGACTTCACAAACATAATGCTTGCACCCCATGCGTGGTTAAAAATCGAAAACTTGATGTTGAATATAGTCTTGAGTCTATTGATGTAGAGCTACTACTATCTGGTCTGCTTTGAGTTGTGTGAAGCGGGCTTTTTATCCAAATGCCGTTGAGTGCTCGCTGTGGCACAAATGGCACATAAGGTTGGTTATGGAGCTCTATAGCAACACAATATTACATCACTATTTCAAACTATTTAGGCTTGAATTTGTTTTTGCGCACACTTTCATATCACCATAAATATAACGCTTGTTTGAGTTATTCTTGTTTTTATTGCTTCTCTTCCTTTTTAATGGTCTTCCACTAACTTAGAGCTCATTAGTTGAAATCAAATATATACTATTATAAATTGAAAATTATTTTTTATTTTCAAATATTATGTTAAACTTGAATACCTTTTCACTCACTTATTCGCCAACAAATTAATTCATTGCCAAACATTAAACGAATGATTTCCTAAAGTAAATCAAAATACTTAACTCTAAAACAATTCAAAATTCATATATTTTCGTTTAATATATCAATTTGTCATTCAGCAGACCATTTATTTACAACTAAATTCATCATTAAAGTAACAAAAATAAAACATTTACATAAAAGTATCATAAAAATATGGAATACCAGTAATTTGCAGAATAAATAGTCGAATAATAAAATATTTGTTAAGCTATTATTTTCTTAGATATATCTTTAATGTTCAAATATGATAAAAGTTTGACACAAATTATTGTTAATATAATTTATCATTTTTATCAACCGATTCTCAAAACTAAAATTAAATGAAAAGACTATTGAGAAAATATATGCAAAGTAGCATAATATTAATAGCAGAGTATTGTCTTTGTAATAAACGTCACATTAAAATACATTTATTTCACTACTTTTATTGTGTCCCATAGAAAGGGAGAATAAGTAACAGACACTACTAGACCTACTAATCGATCATTTCATAGTGAAATGCTGTCTCTGCAGATATAAATTTATTTATGTTGAACTAACGCTAAAACCTCGTCTGTCTTTCAAATTGCGTGACTTCTTCTCCCGAATATTATTTTCAAAAATGAAATGTAAATATATTTGAGAAGTTGCTATCATTTTATTGTAAATTTAGCATCTTTTGCAGGTGTTTATTAGGCCAACAAAAGGTAAAAATTGGAACAAAAGATACTGAAAATTAGTTAAAAGAATCATTCTCGATATTTATATAAAGTTTTTATGTCTATTTTCAATATTTGTCACTTTTATTTGACTACTATTTCATAGATTTGTTTTAGTGCCAGTACTATAAGCATAAAATTTTTAAGAAGTATTTTTATTTCAATTTTCCACTAGAATGAGACTTGTATTCATGTGTTTTCATTTGTAACAATAAGTTATTATCAAAGCATCTTTATCTGTGGGTTTAATGAAGCAGAGCATATGTTCATAAGTATTTATTTTTTGTATATAAGACATAATCGCATAATGTGATACCACATTTTCATAAAGCATATAAACTTATATATCTCACAGCATTAGATTTTCAAATATAATTCACTGATTAATATTAGCGGAAAATGAGCTCTGAATTTAAGTGAATGTAATAGTAATGCAGTATAATATTACTGACAATATTTTGCAGTAGAGTATGATTAAAGAGGATGGGTTTCGATAGCGTTATTTTTTAACAGTCGCTTAGTTGAAGTTTTGCATCATATACAGGCTGTATAGCATAGCCTGTAGGCATCATCAATCAAAGTAAAATAGCGGAAAGGCGGAAAGGGTGTGTGACGCGGTTGCGGCACAAATGCGACACTTTATGGTAAAAGCAAAAACAAGTCGAACCAATTCTACACAATCTACACACAGAACGCCCTTCTGATAGCTTTGACTGGCCTTTGGGTACATTAACTCTATCCAAACACTTTGCACTCTTTGTCTTAATTAATTAAAGAGCTCTAATTACAACTTTGATTGTGACGATATACCAGACATGAGTATCGAAGAAGATCTGTTCTGCTATTTAGCTCTCACCGACATTTATCGCTAAATTCCAAACATTTACTGCTAGTAAAATAGTTGCAATTGTGGTTTTATTGCGCCCTAAATGTCACTTTGTTGTAGTGCACGAATAGCCGATATATTTGAAAAGTAATTGATTGCATTTCAATTAGACAAATGATTTGTTAGAATTGAAAAAGTGACGAATTAGCACTAAAATTGCTTATTCAAACATCACTTCGTGTTTTCTCTTTTTACTCCATTGCTCTCACCCTTACTCTCTCCTTAAACCTCTCTTACTATTACTCCAATCTTTTGCTCTCACAAAAACGTGATTGAATATTGATTGAAGTGAAACATGATTGCTATGATTTTCGTGCGCCACTTATTCAAAAAAAAGTAGAACACAATATAAACAATAAATGTTGTTGAGCCCAACCCTGAACCAAAAGGTAATGCAGAGAACCGACAAAGAGAAGATAGTGTTAGTAAGTGTTAGGGACCCTTCAATGTAAGCATTATATTGCCAAACAATATCAAATAATATTTCATCAGTTTCACGATTTTCATTTCAACTTTCATCTCAACTCATCTGATCCACTGTCATATTCTTGCACAGCTTGTGTGCGTGTTATTCACAAAAGGTGCGAAACCGTCAGCTGTGGAATCACATCAGTTTGGTTTGCATGAGATTGTAGTACTAGAATAATCAGTGGCGCAGATTAACGCATTTGCCTTTTATTACAACTAAAGTTCCCCAATTCGTAAGGCTTTTTCCCTCTAATGCATGTACAGCAGACATAAGTGAATCTAATGCAGCCAATTCTGGCCATTATATTGGCTTCAATTTTCGAGTTACCTATTAGTGGCAGTTATTATATGTAATTTAGATCTGATGAAAGTAAATGCAGACTATTATTATTATCATTATTATATCATATTTGTGTATTACCTGAATATTACTTTATTGGGTATAACTATAGCATATTCTCACTACAATAGCACTCTCACAGATATCCGGCTTTAATACGATCAATACACTAATAATTATAATTCCAAAATCATCTAATGTATGTCTATAATAATTCTTAATTGTTGGTCCGAAACACTCATCTTATCAATATTTAGCATTTTGTTCTCTTTGTATTTTATATATTTCAAAATAGGAAGATTGAAATGCTATGAGTTATCGCTCATAACTTACACCTTTTCAATGAGTATTGATTTGATCACAAACCAGAACCACAACCAAGTGATCACTCACTCACTAAAAAGAATCGATGTGTGAACTATTGGGGCGTTTTGGCTCATTCAGGCCCGCATTTATTTTTCTTCTTGTGATGACCTTTCTTTTTGCATTGTCTGCAGCACTGTTTTCTTATCGACTTGTTTTTCTGCATCAGTTCTTTGAGATGAAACCGATGCTCGTATTGAGTATTTTGTATATTTAATGCTTTTATTCTGTGACAGTTTGACCCGATTAGAGATTAAAGTTTTAACTTGAAATTGATGAAAAACATTATCTCAGGACTCGTTAGTGAGAGAGATATGCATTTGCATTTGCATTTGACAGTTGAATGCTGTATACGATATGCCATATTCAGAGGCAAGACATTAGTAGTGGTAGTAGTAGTTTGAGAGCAAGATCTTTACCGATCAATAGCTCAGTTTTCAGTGGCACTGTTTTATATCAAATCATGCATGTCGTAGAATCGCATAAGAATTTTGAGAGCATATCATCATATCATACCTTTATGTTATGCATTTCGAAGTTCATTTATGATATCACAGAATATGGATTTGCTTCAGCTATAGATATATTAGAGTACATATAGTTGTATATCTACTGCATATCCATTTAAGTTTATGCATACATACATACATATTTCTATTTAAAGTGTATGAAAGCATATTAAACTATATGATAGTGGTATGCGATCTAATACTACTTCATAACTTATTGCAAATTTAAATTTTGAACCTCATATTCGACGCAATACACAGCACAGCAGTTGACTTAAGAGAATATATGACTAAAATTGTACTGATTTTAATGGTCTCACTACGTGATCAAGTAATCGAGTCCTCTATTTCTACTGTTATTCATTTGTTTTAATGAAAAGCGAAACCAAGTCTCACAACACTCATAATAGTGAAGGATGTGTTTCATATCCCTTTGGGCTGTTAAGAAAATTTTTACTAATTCTACATCATAATAGTCAACCACTTCATGTTGTTTACTATACTCAATACATCCTCAATTTCTCTATTGTTTGTTAAAATGAAACTATTCACTCATGGTTTAGCACTCACTACTTATTAGTTGTCTCTACTCTTCTATTATATTTGTCTCTCATATTATCATATTTTTCATTGCGCGCAACGTTAAAGTTGAACTTTGGGTAATAATTAAAGAGTTTCGTTTTGGCACATAATAATGATCAGTGAATCAGAATCGCCGGTGGCGTAGAATCTGATGTGCCTCAAATGCTGTATATCATATACAAAGTACATCGACTTGAGGCTTCAATGCTCACTTTCAATATTAACTTTTCAGTTTTCTTACATGAGTCATCACTTTATATGAAATATATCTGTAGTTTCAATTTTAATAATGTATTGATTCATCATTTAATTGGCATCAAATACTTTTAGAGCTGTTTCAATGCATTACTGCTAAATATGAGTAAAAACATGGATTCTTCAAACTTGTACTTTCTCTTATATCAAATTTTTCACTCAAATAGAATTTACGAAATTTCTCTTTTTCTCTGATTTTAAAGAAATAAGCTCTAACTTAACTGAAGCTTTAGAACAATCAATTGACTTATCTTTCTTCGAAATATTGATATTAAATCCCTAATATTATAAATAAATACAATCATTTAGAATTGTGTGGACAACAGAATATATATTACTCAAGGGGTCAGCAATCAAATGGATATTCACTAAACTTCAATACTTTTCATACGATAAATAATAGTGTCATACATTCAGATAAATTGATTGATTTGTTAACTCAGAGAATATCTGTAGATAATAAATTTCCAGATTATACTTTATAATATATCATTAAAATATCTTTAATCCACTTCTTCAAAAGGTTTAAAAGAGCTTTCAAAAGATACTATACGATATTTATGAATCTAAAAACAAATATGTTTTTATGCAATAATTGTGATACTGTTTCTTACTTATCACTTCAAATATTTTATCAACAGTTTGTCACTTATTTTTATTACTAATGAATAGTGCATTGAATGATATTTATTTATTATGGTCCAAATATTCAATATAATATTGACTAAAAACGGTCCGAATATTGATTTAATATTTACTATAAAAGGGTTAAAATATTGATTTATATTCATTTATCCCCCTATTTTTCCTCAATTTTCTAATAAACACTGAAAAAAGGTCATAAAACTTTTAGACCCAAATATTTAAATATATTGATTAAAAAGTCGTGATATATTGATTTATAATCCTTGATATATTTAAAATACGGGATTTAGTGATATATTTACTAACCCTCCAAATACTAATTTATATTGATTTATAAAATTTGTCAAATTGGTCCTTATTGTGTAATTTGTCTGCATACAAACTTTTAAACAGATATTAGTTACCGGCGAGATATTGATTATATTTCAAATTCAATGCTCTACTAATTAATTCTAAACATTTACGCGATTTAACAAATAAAGTACAATTAAAAAATAAAATTTTAAAATTCAAAGATAATTTTCAGAAATTTTACAGAATAATTTGATTAAACTTGATGAAATTTCTTATTCTTAACTTTTAATGACTTTTTCACAAAATTTCATAAAAATAAATATTTTCAAACTCAAATTTATTTATATTGAAATTAAATAGAAAATTTACCCTTTTCAAAATTTTAACTGAATTTTATAAGGCAAAGGATCAAAGTGTTTCAACCAATCCTATCTATTGAATTAGTCAAATGTATGCCTCCTTTTACGAGAGCTTATCATTGTTTACACTCTTTTCCAATGAATTCCTAAATAAACATTATTTTCTTCAATTAAGTGAATCAAATAAATATTCGTAATTCTAATCTGATAAATAAATCTATCAAAACATATAAATCCTTAAATTAATTCGATAATTAACAAAAAAGCCAATTTCATGTTATGCCAAATGTTAAGCTCTGAAATTAATACTATTTTAATTGAATCCAAAACTATTTTCTTTTCGAGTTCAAAAAAGCCTGAGGCCTCGCATCAAATTAGGTTTTGGCCGCATCTGTGATCACTTTACATGCATTAAAACTGTTGCGATAGCCTTTCGATTCAGCTTTTATGATAGAACATGTGCTCAATTCGTTCTAACTATATATTTGATCATCAATTAATAATTAGATAATAAGAAAAATCTTGCATTACAAATAGTGTTGAAGATCAGAAAGTCTCGTTTTTCCAAATAATATCTTCAGAGTATAACTTAGAAGATAGAATCGAAGAGCAAAAAAAGTAATTACTTTATTTTTATGAAACTTAAGATTTTGGTGAATTTCTCAGAATGACTGAACTTTTGTGATTCGTTTCCTCTACCAATCATTATTATTTGGTTTAAATGATTCTCTTCATACTAGTTCAATATTTTTGAAAAAAGATTTTTATTCTTATATACTATAGCTGTACCTGAAACCAGACTCACCCACAGTCAAATATATTGTCAGATTTTTATCAGCATTATTATATAGAAAAATAACTCTTGATATCAACTCATAAAACAAAAACTGATATTTTATGTCACAATATATCACGTTTAAGTAAAGCTTTCACCATGATATATCATTTTATTGAATGTTAATATGTTTAAACTGGAATATGTTATATTTTTATAATTTACAATCATATGGAATAAAAATCTACACAACTTTTTTTCAAATATAAGTAACGGCTTTTCTCTTCGATGATTTATTTTAGTTCAAAATTCCGGACGAACGAAGTTCTGTAAATCCTAAGGATTCTGTTTTTGCCTACTGTATAAATAATCTTAGTTTTACATATAATTTGAATTAAATTTTTGCACTCAAAGAAATTTTTACTTCGATGGAAATGTATGTCTGTATGACTTTATGCGCATTTTATTTCTGAATAGTATCAGTGCATTCAAATTCATATTAATATTTTGACGTCAATTATATTCATTTCGATATGATATAAATTAAATTAATGGAGTTTACAAAAGGAAGGAATAATATTAAAATACATAATATAATATATATTGCTAAATAATATTGTATTTTTTATTGATTTTTAATTAGAAAAGATAGAGAATGAATAGAACGAATGAATGATATTTCAAATATTAGATTTGCTTTTCATTATTCATTTGACTGGCTATCAATTAGAATAAGTTTTATATGTTTTATACCTCTTCCAACTTTATTGAAATTTGTCAAGAAATATATTTTTAATGATCTTCTTATGTGAATTCATGAATGATGAATGATTCAACTTTTTTCCAATAAAATGTGTTATCTATTCGAATTAATATCTATAATGGATGTGAATGAGAAAGGAATCAATATTAATAATTTGCATGAGTTTCAACATTTTAAAGCTTCTCAATCATAAATCCATCCTTTTTCAGAGTCAACAAATAATTGTATATGTAACTTCAATTATTTTCAACATTATCAATTTCTAATCAAAATTTATTCTAAAATTTAATGCAATATCAGTTTTTAATCTGAGTCAACTATTTGATAAGAAATCCAGATTCGATTAAAAAGGACTCATAAGATCTTACAATCTTCTTGTTATTAACTTTTATAATTTAGCGGGAATTCTCAGATTGGAGTGGGAAGGAGTGGAATGGAGTGGAAGGAGTGGAAGGAGTGGAAGGAGTGGAAGGAGTGGAAGGAGTGGAAGGAGTGGAAGGAGTGGAAGGAGTGGAAGGGGAGAAACTGTGTTGTTGGGGAACATTAGAAAAGTGCACTTTTCTTGAGATGGAGTGAACTAGAATTGGATTTTTCCATTTTTACTCTGAAAAGAATTGAAAATTTC